>WTSP01003610.1:5146-53183 GCA_025331215.1 Actenoides lindsayi
GTCGTGTGGCGGTGTGTGGGGGGCGGTGGGGGGTGCAAGCTTGATGCTACAACAGTGTATTACTTTATTTTCAACAAGTTTATTGCATTTCTGCATTGGTGGAAGGATTTCTTTGAATCAGTTTGTCAAGCTCATAACCTGTCTCAGTACAACTGATTTCTTCTCTCAGGCATGGTAGAAATAAAGGGATCTCAGCCTTAACATTTCAGATGCTCATCGTGGCTGTGGCATCAGGATAGACAGGTGTACATTATTTGGAAAATTAAGATTTCCATCCTGACAATAAATCTGTATAGTAATTATCCTTATTGCCCTGGTGACAATCTGTAAAGGCAATCTGAACTTAAAAAAGGCATCTCATAAATCAGGTGCAATTTACAATCTTCCAATAGTATGTAAATCTGACCAGGATTTAGGGATTAATTGAAAAGCAGACAGCTTAATACATTAACCTTTCACCTCTGTGGGCCTGGGTTCAAAGGCTGACTTAGGTCAAGAAGTGAAAAATTAGACTGGTGATTTTGCCTTAGTTGTTAGGAGGTCTGGGGTTCAGGAGAGCCTGGTTAGAACTGCTCGCAGTGCCCAGTTGTCTCAGTGAGGGTTTGGTTTGAGGGTTGCACGTGTCTTGTCTGCTGCTGCTACTCTATTATGAGGTCACTAATTTAAGAATAAAGTCAGGTGCCTGAGGAGACCTGTTAGTAGGATATGGTGGCTGTAAGACAGGTCAGGAAGCATCAAGGACAGCCCTAAGTAGTTTCTCTCCTAAAATGAAGCCAGGGCATTGAAGTGATTGCAGGGACACTGGAACAGACAAGGACAGGAGGGGACATCCCCGTCAGCCCTTCTGCAGCCCTGCTCAGCCTGGTAGATGGCCTCACATCCCCATCAGCCCTTCTGCAGCCCTGCTCAGCCTGGTGGATGGCCTCACTCCTTGCCACTCCCCATGCTCCCACTCCACTGTTGGCTGTGCCCTCCTCCCAGGGCTTGCCAAGGAAGCAATCTTGCAAGGAGGCCAGTAAGAGAAGCTGGGGTCAGCAAGTATTCCTTGATTTCTTTGTCTGTGTCTGACCACAATAAAATATGTCAGCATGTATCAGTGTGGACCATCCTTCTCCTGGTTTCCTTTGGCTCACGGAAGATGGGGATATTGGAGAGGTCCTTGATGCCCCCTCAGCTGCATGACACAGGGTATTTTGTTGCTTGGCAGTGACCCTCAGCAGCCTGTCCTCATTGACTGGGAGCCAAAGCCTGCTTTGCAGGGATGCTGTGTTGTTAAAGGTGAAAATGTACACAGAGACGCTAAAGGTGGTGGAGTAGCCCCTCCATGCTTGTTCAGTGGTGGCTGCCCCTTGTCCATGGCTCTGGCCTGTCAGCAGCTCATTTACAATGGCTTAGCACCGACCACTGGTGGCAAAACACAGAGCGGTCTGCACCTGTGTTGAGTCTGAGGAAAGAGATTTGAGTGTCAGCAGCAAGACCTCTCATTGGGGTGCTAAACACGCTCTGAGTCCCTATTAAATAGCACCAGTTTGGGAAGTCACTTGATGGGACTGTCCACCTCCATCAGCATATGAGTATCCCCCTGTAGATTTATGTTCCTCACACCCTTCAGACCACCCTGGAGAAATACCCATGGAAAAATAAAAATTACCCGTGACCCTTGTCTTTGACTTTTCGACCTCTCCCTTTCCCCTGCACATGCCCTGTCTGCTCGGGAATTGCCAGCTAACTAACGAGGTCAGGTGAGATCTCTGCTCTGAAAGGACATTTGAAAATAATGATTTTCTGGAACCCACAAACACACACACACAAAACGTACATTTCCCGTGTTGGGTTGTTTTCTTTGGTCTGCTGGGAACAAATGTCGTCCTGGGGGTTTTTAACCTTACAAAAATGCATTTGTTACTGATGCAGGTCAGAGGTGAGATGAAAAACACACTGTGAAATGCAGTGATATAAAGCTTAATCATTTATTTTCTTGCCTGGGATCTTTTCACTTGTTCCAGCTGGTTCAAAAGTACTTGGAACATATCAACAAGGATTACATGACTGAAAACAAACCTTTGCCAGCAGCAGAACCAGACCGACGGAAACAGGACAATAGTCTTTTTCATGCCACAAAAATGTTACTAGGCAGCGTATAGTTTCACGTGTGCTTCCACTTCTTTCTCCCCTCCTGATTAAATTATGAAATACTATTTACTAGCAAACATTATAGTTCACTTTTTAAGGGAATTAATATGATTAAAGGGCTGGTTGTAAAGTGACGCTTGAAGTTCCAACTATTAAAATGCACATCAGTGTACAGGGAAAATAAAAAGGCACGGAAATTCTTTTCAAACCCAAGCACCAGGTGCGTTAATTACATTTCATTGCATGTTGGTTTATTACTGCGGTCACTTGTGCCTTATGATCTGCATTAACACCTGCGTTCTATGGATATCTTGGTACTTCACTAAACAAGATGAATATTGGCCAGATGGTGACTCCAGTAGGAAGCATTTCACATAGATTATCCTGCTCTGCACAGTTGCCTGTAAAGGAATCCTGAATGTCATACTACACCAAAGCAAGCCCAAAAGGCACAGCACTATGTTTGAGATCAACTGCCTTGGAAGTATATTCAGAAAGGATCAGATGAGGGACAGATCAAGGCCTTGTAATGTGGATCTTGCTAATAAATCTCTCACGCGTAGCACGATGGCATCATTTGTACCAACATTTCAGCCTGTGGGGTGATCCTGCTTGGTGTAGAAACACAGTTCCACAGAAAACTGGGTCAGCTCAGGACTGAAACACATAGCATGGATGACTCAGTAGTTCTTTTGATGGTGTTTTGTTTTTTTTTCTCCAGGTTGCATACATGACCTTTCTTCCATAGTACAGGTTAGTTAATATACAACAGGCATGTAGCCCTGAGGAACTTCCATGTCAACGAGTCAGGACCTAAACCCAACCACAGCTGGCACCTTACCCTTTGACCAAAGCAGAGAGAATTTCAGGAAAGGGGGGATGGGACACAGACCTCACTGCTACTGGCACCATCTGGCTCTTGGCTAACACATCAGAAGTTACTTGCTGACCTGCACAAGAAAAGAGTAACAAATCTCAAACTTCATGCTGACATGGTATTATACCATTAAAAACTAGAACAAACCTTCTAAACTGTGCAATTAACACCTACCTCAAACCCACACCAACTAGAAAACACAGCATCATTCTAGGGTGCTCTCTGGTGCTGTCTGTGAGCTTTTCTGTCCTCATTTGCTGTTGTTGCAGGACAAGGAGAATGTTTTGCCCCCATGAGCTGTCTACTGGGGACATCCATGTTCATAGCTTCTTTTTGTAGTCCTTCACTTTCAAATGTGGGTTGAGCGCTATGTGACCATAGCAATTAAAGTGTCAATACAAATTGTTATACGATCAGAAGCATTGAGTTTTCATGATCTCCATGGTTTTGTAGTGCTCTTGCCTCCCCCTGGGTGTGCTGGGAGGAGCTCAGGGGTTGCAGCCCATGTTTGTCAGCTCTCTCTTCTGCCCACTCTGCCAGGACCAGGCTCTGCTGCCTGCCAGTGCCAGCATCTTTGTCTTCCCGTGGGGGGGTCCAAGCAATCACCTTGTCCCACCTTAGAGCGGGTAAAAGTGGGTTTCTCTGAGCGTGCTCCTGGCAGAGCATGATACCTGGGCTGTTCCTGCCACACCTCAGAGAGGCCAAGCTGACACGAGGCGATTAAGTGGAAAAAATGCAGCAGGATGGCCGGTGGACTGATGATCAGCAGACCAGGGCACAGATCAGGAACATCATTTTGGAAATCAGGGCTTGCCCTGAAGGCAGAACTTTAGCAAAGCTTGATAATTGGCTGTCTGTGCACTGTTCTTGATCAAGTGAGTACAGACTCAAAAAAAATGCTCCAAACTAGACAGTCTCCAAGTCAACACTCTGATGCATACAAACAAAGGCAGAAGGTGAAGCATGGGGCTGGCCAGCCACTGAGCTCAGCCCCATGCTAAGGATGGGTGCAGATCTGGATTGGTGCTGAGCCCAACCAACCCCACACTGGCTGTGGGCAGCCAGCTCCTCACCCTGCTGGAATGCAGGGCTGACAGTGGGCCTGGCAGCTGCCATCCCCTTTGACAGCCGAGCTTCTTGTTTTGATGACCCTGCTGTTCCCCATAGAGGCAGCAGCACCGGATCCAATCTATGGAAACAAGAAGCCAAAAAAATACAAATTAACTCTCTCAGCTTTCCCCCAGGCATGCTTTCCCCTGGGCTGTTGTTTTATAGAAGACCAATATCTCACTCTTGGAGGAGTGTAGGCAAATCCTATTACAAGTTGAGATTAACCATCAGTCAGATAACTCACCAGTGCAGAGATCAAATATAAAAGATGTATGTTCTATGTCATCTGTTTAGCAACCTTAAATTAGCTCACACGGGTGGATGGTGCTGGCCAAATGGCAGAACATGTGCTGCAAATGGAAATCAGAGTCAAAGCAGAATCCTGTGGGATACCCCCAGCAATTTTAAAGCAGCTATCTTATTACCTAAGCAATTTTCAGGGACAAGCAGAATTCAGACCCAGCCGACAATGCTCTCTAGTCCCACCTTGGTAAAACTACTTCATTATTATTTCAATAGTGCCTGGAGAGCTCTATCGGCTGCTCCAGTTTCTCTGCAAAACCCCTCCCAACAACACACAATAAAAGACATCTCCTGCGAGAACAGGCTTACAGTTTAATTTAAGACAAGGCACAGCAAGTGCAAGTAACAAACAACCAGTGAGACTAGAAGGGAGAGGGTTGATGGAAATGGTGGAAAGCACTTGTTCCCAGAGTCCCTGTATGTGTACACATACATACTACATGCAGATTAATGTGTGCACAGGGATTTCAGAAGCCACTTAACCTCAATATAAGACATCCAGAAAAAGATGATAACAGAAATGCACGTGTGGGATGGAGGGCTGAGGGATGGGAGAGGCCTGCCTCACTCTCTACTGAGGAAGCAACGTACACAGGTGGATTTGACTCAACGTTTTTCACAGAATCACAGAATGTTCGGGGTTGGAAGGGACCTTGAAAGATCATCTAGTCCAACCCCTCTGCCAGAGCAGGATCGCCTATATCAGGTCACACAGGAATGCATCCAGGTGGGTTTTGAATGTATCCAGAGAAGGAAAGTCCACAACCTCCCTGGACAGCCTGTTCCAGTTCTCTGTCACCCTCACCATGAAAAAGTTTCTTCTTATATTAACATGGAACCTCCTGTGTTCCAGCTTGCACCCGTTGGCCCTTGTCCTAACACTGGAGATCACTGAGAAGAGCTCAGAAGAGCTCACACCATGAGCTCAGGCACACGTAACTCAAGAAAGATACTCTTAAAGTGAAAAACAATTTACAGATGTACTGGTGGCATCAGGATGCTTTTAAAATTTCCAGGTTTCTGTTTGTGCAGGGCTTGAGGATTCTCAAAGGAGGCACAGTAGTGTCACTGAAGTGTAAACTGCTATGGATGTGACTGTTGTAATCAAAACCCAGTACTTGTTTGGAAGCAACATCTTTTGAAGTAAAGGAATGGTTTTGAGGAGGTCACTGCCAAAAAAGAATAATAAAAATTCATCTGGGTCAACTGCAGCATGTGCATTACTTTCAGATGAGGAGATTCCTCCTTATCCCCCAGCCTCTAGAACCACAATGTGTGGGAGTTTCTCCTGCAACCTTGACAATGTGTAATAAAAATTCACTTTGAAAAAAGTGCATCTCCAGTGATGTCTACAGGCTTTTGACTTTGCTCCTTCCTTCAAACACCACTCGTGATGCTGAGCACTCATTCTCTTGCCCTGTTTGTTCCTGGCAAACAAAGAGCAAATTCCCCTGGGTACAGCAATCCATTTTTAACACTCTGTAATTATTTAGAAAAATGTTTTGATAGAAGCAATGAAAAACTGGGGCATTTCAAGTGTCCCTGAGAAAGTTCTCAGAGCACTACATGAAACAGGGACATAGAGTCTCTTTATTTCTGGAACTACCCCAAAAAGAAAAATAGTCCACCTTTTCAGCTGTAGCATTTGAATCTATTTGCAATTCATTGAACAGCCCCATCTGCCTGTCATAGCGAAATGCAGGAGGCATGAAAATCCTGAGAGTCCACTCCAAAGTGGTGAGGGAAGGGAGAAGACAAGGACTCTGCTCCGTGAGTGTTTCCAGTGAGGCAGGTCTAGAAAACTGTCCCTTTCTGAGCTATCGTCTCCTTCTGTCCTCCCCAAATCCATGGGACTTTATATGTTAATGTACCCTTTTGGGAAACCCTCTGATGGAAGACATTGAGGCAGAAAATGTCAGAGTCCCTAGCAGGAGACTCACAGCTCTGTGAGTTATATGGCCCAAAGGCACACAAGCTTGATCCAGACAAGAAGATGTGCCTCCTGACATCCTCTGGCCAGCTAAGAACATCACAAATGAAATCTAGAAGGTAAATGTCAATTCAATTCTGCCACAAGGGTGCATTTTTCTTTGAAGAAAGCACGGGCAGAAAACCACCCATATCGAGTCTGTGCACTCAGTGCAGCAGCCTGAACACACACTGCCTGCCAGCTCTGAAACATGTCACCCCCTCCTTCTTTTTCATCCCCAAAGACTGTTGTTCAGCGTCTGATGCTCCCTTGCACCTACCTGTAGCCGCTGGTGTTGAAGAGGTAAGTAGTAGATGTTGGGCAGAGGAGGAATTGTGCCAAAGGATGAGGGAAGGGTGTAAATGCAGGCAATGGAAAAAGAACAGTAAACGGAAATGAAAGGGTTACAGCGCAGTTGTCCTCAAAGGACCCGCTATCTTTCAGGGAGTATGTAGGAGTGAAATAAAGGGGAAAAAACCCATACTCAGCATATTCACTGCCATCTCCTGGTGGACAGAGAAATAGCCCCATCCCGCCCTGCCTGGCAGGCCGCCCGTGTATTAGAGCAGTTCTGTTTCTTGAGGCACTGTAGAACCACAGACTCAACTGACAATGTCAGGAAAAGTCACTCCGTGACTCCGTGGGCAGGAGAGGAGCCTGCCCGCTGGAGCTGGCTGAAATCAAGGACACAAGCTGCCATCCTGTGCTGGGAGCAGGGGCCAGCCCGCTGCTGGCCACTGACATTGTAACACCTCTGCCGCAGCTCCTCTGTGGCAGGAACCATACATCGGCCAGAATTACAGACCTGTCAGTAAGATTTCAGCCTTTACATATAATTGTTGTTTAGAAAAATCCTCAAATGCAATCAAAGCCTGAGGAAATGTTAGAACAGAAAATGAAATGGGCCAAGATGGATAAATCGTGATACCTGCAGATGGACATATCACCATTCCCGGCGAAAGAGCTGCTTCTGTGTGTGCACACTAATGAAAATGAATTGCTCTTTTTCACATTACATTTCATGCAAGAGTAAAAAGATTTCATAGATGCAGGAAAGCAGTGCAGGGCTTCAGGACACAAGCCCAGGAGAAAATCCAACTCACCACAGCTCCCCGCCGTGGGGTCAGCATCTCCCCTACCTTTGCCACTGTTTCCCAGCTAGTGCTCTGGAAACACAGCGTCAGGGGATGAGATCAAAGTCACTGAAGGAAGATTTTACTTTGCCCCCAAGAAACAAATTAAAGTAAGTAAAGGAAAAGCATTTGAAGGCAGAGTTCAGCCAAGATATTGGTGATTTGACATAGTATTCGAAGGAGGAGCTTTGGCCCTTTCCCCTGCCCTTCAGAGGCAGGTTGCAGGCAGCATTCCCTTCCTGGCTCCTGAAAGCATCACTCAGCAGTTTTAAGTATATCACAACCAGGATCAGTCTCTCTCTTTTAAAGTGTACCCTTGAAAAGGCACGTCTCCAGTGACACAGCATGGTGAAGGAGGTCTGTGGCCCATGGACCTGGTTTAAAGATTCCGTATTAACATGCATTTGATGGAACTGGTTTTTCATACACCCGTCAGGAGCTGAAACCTAACACACAGTGGCACTTGGAGAGGAAATACTGTGACAGACTTTATTTTTGGTGAAATACACTGAAGAGAGATGGAGTCAGGCATCCAGATGCAGCAGCAAAAGGGTAGGGGAGAAAAGTGGATGTCAGTTGAGAAAAAGCTCTTACAGCACTTTTCCAGAATCGCCTGTTTTCTCTCTTGCTGTTTTCAATGTTTCCCTTCTGCCTACTTTGTCTCTGAGATAACATTATAGAGAACCTTTTAAAAGAGAAGATAAACCCTTTCTGTAGTGAGATGTAGGTTAGTGATATATGTCTAGTTATAAAACCAGACCCAGATCTCTAGCTCAGGAAAATTCCAGTGCAGAGAAAAGTAGATTTCCTTTGTTTTGCTGCCATAGTTGGAGTTACATCTCCATATCTGTATGGGACAGTATTTTTCATCAGGAACCCCAGTATTACAACCTTTACTTTTTGCAGCAGGACAGCCTGCCACAGCACTGGGGCAGTGTCAGCCCACCACCACCATGAAGAGTTTTGTACAGACAAGGGCTGGACAGGGTTCCTCAGGGTCCCACATCAAGCCCTCACCCAGAACTGGGCTTTGGCACATGGTGCCTGAGGAGTACGAGCAGTGCCTACCTCCAGCCATGCTCACATGCTCATCTTATGCCTGATGATCAACCTGACTTTTCCTTCCATACACTGTCTTGAGATAGGTGAACACCTCTCACACATCAGTCTGTGTTTCTCAGAGCACTGCTCCAAGAGCCCTGCTAATAAGCAGGCAATTTGGGAAATCTCTTTTTTTTCCACCGTACCACCTTCCTTAGAGAGGAAATGAAATTTGGTGTGTCCTCGTGGCACTAAAACACCTGATCTTCCCTGTCCTCCCTGCAGGCTGTCACCAGCTGATGTCCCCCGACAAGCATGGGTTTGCTACGTAACTGCACCCAGCCACCTCTCAGGTTCATGGCTGCACCTGCAGGAGGCCTGTGCACCCCCAGAGAGACATGGCTTGGTCCCAGCACTGCTGCTCAGGAGGGACCTGCACCGGGCCCTGCATCACACAGAGCAGCAGAGGAGCATCTGTGCCTCCAAAACCCAAGGCACAGTGCCCAGACTGGAGCTGAGGCCAGCTGTGGGGTGGCTTTACATCCTCAGGTCTTCTAGCCTACTGATCTGTGAGCAGGTGTGGGTGGGTGACTTCCAGCACTAGAGCTTTTCTAATGCATGTCATGTTGAAAGCTAGCTAGCGCATGCAGTTGTGCTGGCAGGTCTGAGAAGATGATGAATTTTAGGATGAAGGAGAGAAAAGGAGAAGAGCCTTTCAGCTCTGCAGCTACACCAAAGTCTCTTTAGAGTCAAATGATGCCACCACAGCTCCGATCTGATTAGTATTAGCCATCCTTTTTTCTTATTTTGCACAATTACTATTGCTTTTATAAGCACTGGGCAGAGACAAAGATACTACAGATCTTAAAAGAACAAATGATATATTGTTAATTTCTGTGCATTAGAAAGAGAAGTCACATCTGAATGATTAGGTTAATTCCTGAGACCCCTGCTCATATCATAGTCACCTCAATTAATTTAGCTACAACACAAGTACAGACACTACAAATATACTAATTGTTATAGTTCATAATGTAATCCATCTTGCAGTTCCTGGGTTACTTGCCCTTGCAGAGAAAATACTTTCTTGCACTCATTTGTTTAGCTATTCATAAGTATTTCAGAAGTCTAAGCTCATTTCTGTTGGCTGTGCTATAGTTCACTGCTCCTTCTGTTTTACAGAAGGCTTTCATCTTGGGTTCAGCCACAGATATACATCTTGTAGGCTATTGAGAGAAAGATGTCTCTGGGTTATGTTACAGATACACCATAGCAATTAATCTGTTTGAAGAAATACGGACTTGTCAACAAAGTTTTCCTCTGAAGACCGGGACAGGGCCAGAACAAGAAGGTATTGTGCCAGGGCAAGGCAAGGGGTGCTCGGGCGTCTTGCTTCGATGAACAACCAAGACGAGGTGCTCTAACCAGTTATTTCACAGTGGGAAGAAGGGTATTTGTTGCAAACAGAGAATGTTTTCTCTCTCCTGTCAGCTAACAAGATGTGTGTGTGCAGCTAAGAAAGTCAGGTCTCAATTCGTATTCCTATAGGGATGTAACCATGCATATAATTTCTGCCCATGCTGATGTGGGATCAGTAAACTCTGGTCTCCCAAGCTTTTATCCTCAGTGATATCTTGTGGTCATAAACTCTGTAGGAAAGTGTTATTAGAGGTCCCCTTCTCTGTTTATGGTGGCTGAGTAAAAAGAAACAGCTAATTTATATGGTTCATTATTTTGTATACAATCCTTATGCTCTTCCACTCCATTTTTTCCTTGACGGCTGCTGTTTCATGGCTTTCAACAGGGGTAGATACGAGGCTGTTGACCTGGGCAGGAAAGACAACTTCTTGGTTTACAATTCAGGAGATGCTCAGTAAACCCAGGAGGATGGAGAGTTAGAGGAAGACAGGAGGAAAAGGTGGAAATGCACGTGTATGGAAAATAGTGAGGAAAGGCCTGGGAGGGTGGAATTAGAGCAGGCACAAAGAGGGGTGGGGTGAGGATCCCCCTTTCCAGTGGCTAGAGAGGACAGCACCTCTCCTATGAGGACTTTGGATGAAAGTGGAGGCTCCATACCAGCCCACAGACCTACAGTGTGTACTGTCAGGATGCAACCGAGCACAACACTGCGTTGAGGACACTGTTAATCACCCAGATGCTCAAGTGTATGGTCAGGACACACTGCCTCCATGCAGCTTTGCAGGTCAGTGTAGGTAGGGGTCCTTTCCTTGGAGATAAACCAGATGAACCTGACATTTCAAAGCAGCAGGAGCAGCCTGGAAAAGCCACTGCATCCTGTGCAGTGCAGACAGTCTCAGACACTCTCCCTGCAAATCCCTCCTTGCAGCGCTGTGTCCAGCCATTGGTCCTGCAGCAATGCTGACCTTCCTTACCATTTGTTTGCTTCTCTCTCTCAAACACCTTCATATTTTCCCCAGGCAGATTGTCCTGTTCGGGAAAAAAGAGGAGAGGAGCTCCCCATAGTAACTGCATGGCTGTTCCTTTGCCTCCTCATAAAACCTTGCTCCTTCTGCTGTGCTTCCTGAGAAGTACCAGATGTCCAACTGGCCAGTTACAAGCCAACAGTCTGGCTTCATATTTTTCAAAGAGATCTCATTTTAGTGTTATTTTGTGCTGTACATAGACACACGCTTTTTCCTATAGCTTTTTTTTTTATCTGCAGATTATCTATAGCCACTATAACTTGCTGATGAGCGTGGTGTTTGTTACCGGGTCCCTCTCTCGCTCAAGCTGCAGATGGACTGCTTTTGTTTTGGTACAACGGGGCTCCAGCCATGCCTGCAGCTCTGGATGGCACCCACTGAACGAGGCACACTTGAACTTTCCACTCAGGAGGATTTTACTGTCTATTTTTTTTCAGGGCGGCTAGCTCAAAGACAACTCAATCACCAATCTGAACTCCTAGACATTGCTACCATACTGCTGCTGAACAAAGGCAGGCTTTGATTTATACTGTGAAAACAGGGTGGGTGGAAATGTCTCAGGATTCAACAGCCTGTCTGTTTTAAAGCTCATCCTTGGTCCCTGTAAATTGTGTTCATATTAAAAGCCAGCTTGGAGCCACAAGAATAAATTGAGAGATATCTTCCACCCCTTCCCCCCCTCCCCCTTCTTCATGTCCTCCTGCCATCCTCTAGCCCGACTCTGCACTCGCATCTTTCAATGGGATGCAGCATTTCCAAGCTTTCATGTGAGAATGTTGAGCTCCCATTTTGGGTTTCTGAGACAATATTTTTTTTGTGCTCTCATTTTGAGTTTGTGATACAAAACCAGAAACTGCTGCATTGCCTGTTTTGCAGAATGAATTTGCTTTAACCTGGCAGTTTGTTTAATTTACTGAAGCTTTAGCTGTAACACCTGCAAGGCATATCCTCATATAATTTTCCAACAAGCAGGAAAGAATCCAATAGGGAAAGGAGTTTCCATTTTTTCTCTTTCTTTTTTTGGTGTGGCAAAGCTGCTTTTCTGTAAAGGTGCCAAAAATTTCTCTGCCCAAAGAGTGAGTTTAGTGTGTTTGGCTTTGAGATGTGAATATTTTTACACAGCTTCTAATCTGCTGTTATTTAGTAACAGTTTTTATAGGGTTATTTTCCTACACTTTTTGGAGATTGCAGATGGTTCACAAAGATTTTTAGCAACTTTCTGACTGGCCTATTCTTCACCATGTGCATTTGTGCTTGAAAGACCGAGGACAAATTGGGCTGGGAGATAGAGAGCCTTTAGCTCTCCTGGCTATACAGAAAAGCTTGAAAATGTGGGCTGATTTCATCCAAAAGATACAAAAGCTAGAAGGAAAATGAAGACTCCCACATTTATTGTATTTAACATTTTATCGTTTGGGGTTGTGAATAGCTGAATTCATGAATTTTGAATGTTTGGAAGTACTCTTGTTATAATCATAGCCTAAACCAAATACAAGTAACAATAATCGTATCTGTTTTCAGGAGCTCATACACAGGGGATAAAAAAAAAGCTTAAATTACTTGTAAATGTGCAAATGAAAGCTTTCCAAATGACCAGATGAGCGAGAGAGAGAGAGAGAGAGACAAAAGAATGACGCAAAATACATTTAAATTGGGACTGTGAACAGTTTGATCACATATTCCGGGCATGTCCGACCAAAGCAGTTATTATAAACCCTCAATACAAAAATGAAATGCACAGCACAGGTCTGCACATCTACTGCTGAAAATCAGACACCGGTTTTGACAAATGCCTGCCTTTTTTTACTGGAGTAATGTTCACTTCAAAGGCTAAACAAAAGCATGATTCACAATAAAAACAACATCCTTAAATTTTCTGAGGCTCTGAGCCTGCAGTTTAGCTCTGCAGATGCAGGGTGTCTGCAATCATGCCACTTAGGCTGCTGCTGTAAAATCTGAGCTCTTGCCTCTGCCGAATGTTGTTCTAGTTTTGATTTACTTAATTTGCACATAAGATAGCCTGTGAGCTGCAGAAATTAAAGATACTAGAACACTACTTTCACTATAGTTAAAAAATCCTTCAGAGATCTATAGAGGATGTGTTTGGTGTGTATTTTTTATACCATTTAACTGAATTACTTTTACATGTGCTAATAAATCCCACTACTATTTTAAACTAAATGCTAAAATAGCTATATTTTCACAATTTCTACATTTTTCACCATTGTCTCAGATAAATACCATACAATAGTTCTACAATTATTGTATTTCTCATGCACTGTGATAACACTAACCTGCCAAATCCACCAGAAAACTGTCTCCTCTGCTTTATCCAGTGCATCCTCAAGTGCCTGTGACCTCCAGCTCCTCAATTGGCTTCAAAGTGATGAACCATGACCGAGAGGGCAATGAATGGGGGGGCTCAGTCAGCAAGGAGTGCTTCAAAAAACCCTACCTCCAGGCCAAAGTAAAGAAAGGAAGAAACTGGTGTAAATCTGAACATAATCATAGCTCAGGTCGAGTGCTATGAGATTCATTTTTCCCACTTGGTAGTCCTAGAGATGTCCCAGCAGCACAGGGTGGCTCAACACCAAAGAACAGTAGTCCTACTAAATCCCAAAACGTTGACTGAGTGTTCCATGCTGTTATGAGGGTTGCCATGAACATCAAGTCACGTGATCAGCCACCCTCATCTCCTCAGACTTTTTCTGGGGGTGGTAGGACACTGCACCAGTCATTCCTCAGCAGACCTGAACTGAAGTGGCTGTGAGGGGAGAGGGGGGAGAAGCCAGACCACATAGGTGAAGCCTCTTGCCTCTGCTGCTCATTCGTAAAATATGGATAACAGAACTGCACTCCCACAGGAGACATCCTGAGGCAAGATAGACTAATGGCCATTAAGTGTTTGGGTGCTGTGATGGACACACCAGCACCCAATTCCCCAGCCTGCATTCATCTGCTTTAATCCTGCACACTGGCAAAAAATGAGTCTCTTTTGCATCTCCTGCCTGTCACCTTTCTCTGCAGCACAGCCCCCCAGCTTCCTTCCCCAAGCCTTTCCGTCCTCTCTCCCCGTGCTTGCCCATGAGATATTTCTACATGGAAAAAACCTCAGCAGCACCTAATTCATCCCACTTACAGAGGAAAGTGTTACCCAGCTTTACAGAAGTGGCATTTTACAGCTTAAAAATGGCTTTTCAGTTATTGCAAATGGGCAGTAAACTGATACCCACATTGCTTCGTCCATCTTACTGCTTTCATCTCAGAAAGCAGATAACATTCTTGTTCTGGTTTTAGAGATTTATTTTTTTTTAATCCTGTATCTTGAGGTCAAATTGTTGGGTTTTTTTCAGTGATTAGGTACAATAGCAACCTGAAATTCCACTTCCACAAGTAAGTTTATTATTGACTTTTCTGTATTATGTTACTAATTCAACTTTTTGTAAGAAGAAACTGCAACAGAGTGCTGGGAGCTTGATATTGCTGAAGTAAAATGTGTATTTGATCCCACTCATGAGACCTTCAGGTGCTTGAGGGACCTTGAACAGGTACTGAATTCACATAACAGTATATCCAAAAATAAACAGAAAATTCTGTGATACACTAAGACCATTCTTGGAGTGAAATGACAAGCCACATTACATCTTAGACTTCATCAGCAGGAGAGAGGTGTGCCACACAGCTGCTATTGAAAATACCATGGGGGATTAACATCTCAAATCTCCAAAAACTACATTAGAGATGTTAACAAAATGAGAGAGGAATAGACTTCTTTGAATGTGAGGGCTTTGAAAACAGATGGATGACCCTGGCTCTCTTCTTACTTTGTTTTTCTAAAGAAAGGTGTCTTCTAGATGATGCTGTATAAAATTTCCCAGTTCCAAACTTTGAACCTAGCCCTGTGGTTCATCAAACTGCCATCAAAGTTCTAGGCAGATGCCCAAAGATAAATTGCTTTTAGTCACATGCAAGGCAACTCGACATGGCCAGACAGTGCCTGAGCATCCCGGGGCACGCTCAGCACCATCCCTCAGCTGTAGCATTCTCACTATGACCAATTCTTATCCCCTATTAATAAAGCTCATTCTGTTGTCTTATTCTTCTCCATAATGAGGAACTAATTTCCCAGACGAGTTTGTAATATTAAGGACTACTGATGGGTGTAATTTCTGGTTTCTTACTGCAGCAGAGGATTCAGCATCTGGGTTCAGCTTTGCTGCTTTCCCTGCACATTAAATCCCTTTTAAGATCTCTCTTTTCCTTCCACTGTAACTTTGCCTTCCTTCTTCTTACCACCCCAGCGGACTCTTGATCCTTGCAGGCATTCATGATCTCCCTGGTCCCTTCTGTCTCCTCTGTGCAGTGCTAGGGGTTGAAGGCTTCCCACCAGAAAGGCACTGACATGTGCTTTTCTCACTCTGACCTGAGGGACTCCCAAAAGCCTGTAAGTGCAGAAGATAATGCCAACAGCAGGAGACCAAAATACCAAGCTGGCTTTGTTTTTGTCTCTGTGCTGGCATAAAGCAAGGCTCAGATCTGAGATCTGCTTTTCTATTTGTTTGGATTTCTTTTATCTTAGGTCTGAACCCACATTCAGGGAATGCAACAATTCTTCTCCAACTTCTCTGAAAAAGCTTCATTGAGTTTGGGAATAGCTGGATATAATAGTTCAGACTGGAACCCCAGGTGTAAATTGTTCTTTTTATGCTCTTCCAGCTTGTGTTATTTACAGAGCAGTTCTGCTGCACAGCCACAAAAGCAAGAGATAGTGTTGGTGAATCAAGGTAGCGTGACTGCTAGCTGCTGTCTGGTTGCAAAAATAAAGGACATCATGCCAGCTCTTTTACCTGGGTTACTGCTTCTCAGGACCTTTGGTGTAGTTAGCACTAAAGTCTCCTATGCTGTAGAGACAAAGTCTCATCAAAACGACTTGCTGGAGGCTTTATGCCCTCTCCAGCAGGAGCAATGCCATGTGCAGGGGGATTGAAGGCAACACAGTCCTCAGATTCCAGATGCCTTGGGGGAGGACTGGTGAGACGAATATTTGACAGACAAGATAACTTTTTTACCAAGAGGCAGAAGAGCTCATACTCTTCATGACATGGAGGTGGGCTATGAAACTGGGGAGATGCAGGTCTCCTCCTTTTTTGCAGCCAGCCATCGCCATACCACATGGTGGATCTGAAGCCTTCTCCCTGACACCCGGCATCCAGCCTTCCTACAGCAAACCCTCACACTGGCAAAAGCAGTGGGCAGTCCAGTCTTTGGGGGAACATTTCCCAAGTTTAGTCAAGTTTACTAAAAAAAAATGTGGGCATTTTCCAAAATCAGATGAAGTGTAGATGAGGGGAATTAATTCATTTATTTTACACAAAAGATCTGTAAGCTTTAAGTTACATTCCTAATAAAGGATGCTTACCTCTTTCTGTGGTGGAGCTGACTCCCAGTCTTCATCTTTCCAAATGCACAAAACGTACACAGAGAAACCACAATACTTGTTATAAGGCAGATCAGCTCCATGCATTTTTCACCGATTTATGGATCAACCAGCCCATTATGAGCCTGGCTTCAGCAAAAGCCCTTTCTTGGACAAAAACTTGTCTCTGGCATATAAAAAACCCAATGCTCTCAGCGTGTACACAGAGCAAGGGGAATATTGAGGCCTGTGCACTGGGATACACTGCTCAAAGAGTGCCCTAAAGGGTGTGCAAAACCAAGAATGGCATATCCTGAGCTGGAACAATTTTGTGTAGTTGCAAGAGTTTCCATCCTGAGTGGGTTAGGTAGGTGAAACACCAGTACCAAAATCCCTACCAACGAAGAAGGAGCTTTTAGAAGAGCTTGGTAACCACACAGTTATGTTCTAGCATCACCTGTCTGAGGTTGCTCAAGCTGGTGAGACAGTCAAACACCTTAGAGGCAAACTGTAAAAGAAGAGCACAAAGAATAAAAGCGATGAGGGGGATTAAATGGCAGTCCCAACAACAAATAAAAATTATAATTGTATTTTCAAATGTGCCACCAGAGGGCAATAATAGGCAGAAAACGAACTAACCTTGGGCTTTCTGGGACTGGGTGCTGCATGCATCCCACCCCCGCGTGATGGGAAAGGCCTTTGACTTGTATTAGAGGGAAAAAAAAAATCGCTCTGATTGGCCTTACTCCCGCTGCATGCTATGAGGGAGGACTTTACATTTCAAGCTTTTGTAACCACAGCAAATGTAGCTCATTCTTTCCCTGGGCACCCAGAGCCCTCTTCCAGCCCCTGGCTGAGCGGGGCCAGGTCGGGCAGCAGGGCCAAGTCAGACAGTGTGGCTGCAGTCCGACCACCCGGCCTCTGGGACAGCCAGGGGCTGGGCAGCCAGAGCTGTGCCCACAGATTGCCTCCGGCAGCTCTCTCCCAGTTCCCTTAAGGACGGAGCCCACGAGTGTTCCTAAACACTTCTTGTCTGGGGCAGCAAAGAGGATGCTACAAGCACAGCCAGTTTTCTGCTGTTTGGGTGGCTCTTTGTCAAAGGCAAACTTGGGTGGATGGCCGTTGCGGGGATTGATGCTGCAGAGGGAACTGGACTCATTGTCAGGCACAGAGGGCAGATGTGCCTGTGGAGCTGTGAGGATTTTCTGTGTCAGGAAGGAGGGTCTCACCTCCTCACACCCTGCAACCCTGCATCCCCGTATCCTCACATCCACCTTTCCCCACATCCCAACATCCCTGCATCCCTTCTTCCCCCCATCCCAATATCCATGCACCTGCACATCCCCACATCCCTTCTTCCTCACATCCCTGTATGCACACAGTCCCCTGCTCTGAGCATGACAGCCCAGATCTTCCCTCTTTGATGCAACACATCTGTGCAAGGAGGGACTTTCCCTCATTACTCAGCAGCAGACACTCCCCTCAGTGAGTGACTTGGGAGCACTAATTACATCATTTCTGCCCAAGGAATTCAACTGTGACAACAGCAAATGTTGCTTTTATGTCAGCTTTTGTTTCTAAAGGATTAAAAGTAGCCACTAAGCTAAGAGACAAGGTTATCTGGAATAGAGCTAAGTGGAGCCTTTTCTTTGGGGAGGTGGCAAGGTAACAAATTACTTAGTCTTGAAATAAACTGATTTTGAAGCAGCAGATCACAATTTTTGAACTCATGCTGAGATTTTGCTTTGAATCATGGGAAGAGTGACTGACAACTAAAACCTCCCCCGCCACTGGGGAGTGCCCTCACCCTCTCAATGATAAAATAGTCTTCTCTTCAGTGTGGGAAACATGTACCTAGCCTGTGTAAAACTGAACTTATGCCAGCAAGACTCAGAGGATCCACCCAAGAATATTGCCACAGCTGGACATCAGGATATTTTCCTGGAGGGAGGCATGGATTCAGATCCTCTGAAGCAAAGGAAGGAGTTGTCTCCTACATTTCATGACAATCAAATATATATTTTTTCATTGTTCAAAACCATACAATTTTCTTTCCAACTCAAAACGGCTTTTCCATTCTCTTCCTTTTTTTTTTTTTATTTTTTGTTTTTGCTTGGAAAAAAAAAAAAAGGAGAAAAATCAAATTAAGTGTTTGAAACATCCTAGCCAAACTGTTCTTCCAATTGGCAGCCAAATCAAAACAATCCATGAGGTGCAAAACCATTACTTAGACTTTTTAACCCAATACTGAAAGGTGTCAGATAGGGATGTTTGAAAATAGCAAATTCCTTGTTTGTGGGTAAAAAACATAGACACACAAATTCTAACAGAGAGGGAAAGAATAATTTAGCTCATGTGGAAAATAGAGGGGAGTGGTCAGAGAGTTATCTTCTTGTATGCATGCTAGTATACAATGGGAAAGGACAAGACATGCTCCCTTTCTTAGTGTGACTAGTAAAATGTATAGAGTTCTTCTGTGCATTAAGCTGTAATAATGGCCTTGTGTCATGTTGGAGGGAAAAAAAAAATGCTAATTTTAACCAAGAATTTATGAGAAATATATTACCTTTTTCTTAGCAAATGATGTTCAAACCCTTTGATACCTCAACCCCTCTAAAAATTGACACTTCTCCTTGCACAACACTGACATCAGGAGGGGACCTAGGGTATTGGCTAACCTGGCCCTCAGTGTGGTGACCTTTGGCTTTGGAAAGGTATTTCCAGGTGCCACACGCTGCACTGCTGGCTCTGGATGATCGACTAAGCGCAGGGGGAAGTGCACACACCTGGACACAGCGGGATGCCCTTCTCCCCCACCCTAGCTAACAGCCCCCTGATGCTGGTGGAAGTATCCCCATTGACTTCACCAGCAGCTGGATGCAGGCAGGGAAACATCCCATCCAGGCAGGGTTTGCTGCTTCTACTCCTCTGGTTCCTGCTTTCATACTGGGGACTCTGCAGCACAGAAGTGGCTCTGACACATGTTCCCTGTTTGCCTCGGCTGTTTTGGACATCTCTCTTTCTACAGTCCTGTCAGTTTTGTGATACTATGCATCCTCAAATGTGTGTCCCTCACAGCATCCTAGGGCCTCTGCAGACATGGCCAGGAGGGGAGTTTCCCTAAAATCCCAAAGGACACCTTGCAGTTTCACAACTCCAGCAGTTTAACCTGTGGCTGATAAAAGCGTTTTACCCTTAGTTCTTGGGATAAGTGATTTTGCAGTCTCTTTAAAACAGATTTAAAAAGTGAAGAGAAATATCTCCCGTAAAATAGCAAAGATACTCCATGAAAATCATTCCAGTTTTCAGGTGCTCTATTCTTACTCTAAGGACAGGCTTTTAGCAGCAGAGAGGGTGTCAAAGATGGATAATTAAAGTCTTGGTCATGTTCTCTGCATTTGGATCCATTTGGGAACCAAAGTAATTTTGTTCCTCAGAGATGAGTCTTATAAGTGTGAGTCCACTCAGGCACTTCCACCCTTGCACAGCAACCCTCAATGAGCCCTCTTAAATGCTGCAAAGAGGCACAATGAGACATTAATGCCAAAAGAGACCGAGTCCATGGTTTCTTAGCAATTCTTAATGATGTAATTCTTTTGCCTTGCAGCACTATTACTCCAGAGTTGTTTGGCTGGAGTCACTTGGGAAGCTTCAAGAAACTTTGGAAAATATCACTATGGAAATTAGAGGTCTCTCTTATATCTGCGAGGATAAATATATTCACAGAGCAATTAGTTACTGTGGAGTTAAACTGCTGTCCAGGAAATATGAGGGGTGGAGAACAGAGACACTTTGGAACCAGAAAAGAAAGATATTTGGAAATTTTTAAAATAGAAATCCTATAGAAAACAGGTCATATGAGACAGAAAAAGGATATCCTCATTTTTCATCATTAAAAAGAAACAACACTTTAATTAAAAACAGATTCCAGAATACTGATCTGTTTATTCACTACAGAGGGACCAAATTAACAATCGTTTAGGAAACAAACACACTATTATAAAAAAGTAAAGGTATATAGGACTGTATTTTTCCTTTTAGATTTCCATATCTAACTACAGACATGTTTTTTAATCTAAGGCTGCATGCTTTCTTCTTTGCTGTGGTAAGCTAGTTAAACAGCCCTTGCCTTAGCTGGGAACGGGGAATGGCTCTGATGGTCTTTGCAGCTTTCTGGGCTTGTTACCACTCCAACTTCTGCTGCATCACACAATATTCCAAATTCCTTCCTGCTCTTCATATTACATTTTCACCTTCATTTCCAAGCAGTGAAGGCTGAAGTGGAGCACTGGGTGAGGATGGAGAGGGGGGACCCAGCCTCTGGCAGGGGTCTGTCTCCTATCTCCGGGTGTTGGAGCTGCAGAGGCGCTCATTCCCAGCAGTGGCAAGGAAAGCGTTAGCTCTCCTCCTCTCCTCCCCTTCCCACTCCTTTTTCCACTAACACCATCTGGCCAAGCATGCTAGCTGTTGTCCCCGTGGCCTGGCTGAATCCACACTGTCCCACCGGCCAGTTCTGGGCAGCTCCACACTGCTGCTTCATCACTTTTTCTCCATCCAAACTGTGCCATTTCCCATGCACCAAGATTTGAGGAAGGAGCAGATTTTCCAAGTCCTTTCTCCCATTGTAATCCCCCAACAGCCAGGATCGGCAGCCTCCATCTCTCCCACAGAGAGGGATGCTGAGAGCCACAGAACCATGGGAAGAGGTATCACTGGACACCTCTGTGGGCAGATTCAGCTCATTAACCTGGCAGAGGTTGTAACATCTTCTGCTTGAGCCACTCCAATAAAAACCTAGAAGGAAGACTCAGACTCTGGTCTCCATTTTTTAAATTCAATTAAAAATGTCCCACAAACCTATATTAAATCCCACTATCCAGGCAAGCTTGTTGCACTCCTTGTCTCAGCAAGTGATTGCAATTTCACTGCCTCCAGCCATGTTCTTGAAAAATGGACCATGCAACGAACTGCAGCATCTTGTACATCCCAGCATGTGCCACCACCACTTGCTGTAAGCTTGGCAGCCTGCAAAGAAGAGTGTAGGATGCCAGTAGGTGGCAACACATTCAGCCACCTGGGTCTGACCTGCAGCCTGGCGTGGGTGGACACCTCCAGGGCCAGTGGCCACAGCACCACACATACCACCTCTGTCCTTCTATAGGGAGTCCCTCTTGCTGGGTGAGTTTGTGCCAGGTTAATGAGCTGAATCTGCCCATGGAGGTGTCCAGTGAGTGGAAGGACCAGCAGTGGGACCATGCAGCTTAGCAGGGCAAACTGCTGTGATAAAGACACCGCATTTTGTCAGCAGGAAATTGCTAGATAAGCTTAGCCTGTCTTTTGGATTGCACCTTGTGATACCTGGTTCCCCAACATCTGTATATTTGAAAACCAGATATTCCTGGGCCCTGATGACCTGATCGCCAATCTTCTGTCAGTAACAATTCTTTGTTGCACAAAGGTAGCATTAGAGATTTCGGATGTGTGCTAAAACCTTTAGCTGTGCCTGCTAAAGTCCCTAACTTAAACTTCTAACCTTTCTGATACATCTCTGAACACTTGAAAGAAAGGCTTTGCTGCTAATGAAAATAAATGTTCCATTTTTTTAAGATAATTTGCTCATTCTGGCCAGTGATGTTATGTTACCTCAGTAGGTTTAAGAAGTCAAGCTAATTGTGACTAATTGTGCTAATTGTGGCAGCAATGATTTGTTTGTTCTGAATCAGATGTTTCATTTCAGAAAGTTACCAGCTATATTTTGCTACCATTACTGTCAGAGAACGTGTACAGGTCAGGAAATGCATATAGCCAACAGCCTACTCACTTGGAAAAGCACCCATAGACAATAAAGTTTTAATGGCACAGATCTTTCCAGTCCTTCCAAAGAGGCTGTGATGAAGTGATTGTTTTTAATCCTGAGTAGTTAGGTATCTGCTGGTAACTCAGGCTGCGCCCCGCTCCACGCCTGTAAAACGGTGCCATCTGTAATTAACTGAGCTTCAGCCTTTGTTTTGTCTTGGCTTTGGGGGATGATGTTAATTAATAGTTAAAAGAATCCTCTTTCCATTAAATTAAAGAACATTTTAAAAAAAAAGAAATGCCACCCTCGGATAGCAGTTTAGCAGCCGGAAGGACAGTCTATCAGCCAGCCAGAGAAGGCATAGCAGAAATGAATATACATGCGGATCCATATGTAGTGTTTGGCTTTCTTGAGCAACTGCCATTTTATCCTGGAGTAACCCCCCAGTCATTTGCAGGAGAGTGTCAGATAATGCTTTCTTCAAACCCAAGCCAGCTGTATGTGCAGTCAGGGAGAACCATATGGTGCCTCATGTGCGAGGCTGATATTTGCTGGGTTATGAAGATAACTCTAAAGACTGTCTGGCTGACTGTCTCGTGGCGTGAACCCCGAGTTGCACTCGGCAGATGCCCTTTCTGCCTGAGACACGCACAGATCAAGGGCCATATTGGGTAGGTTGGAAGGCAGGATATTTTCTGAATTATGTAGAAATCTGCCTTCCATCAGGCAAGGGACTTTCTCAGTTTCTCCATTCAGACAGACCACTCTCATCAGATAAAGCAAAAGTGTATTTTTTTTAATGCTTTTGTCATCGTGGTTACGATGAATTCAGTACAATGCCTATCTTTATTGGAGGTATTCAGACTTTTCTTATCCATTTCTCTTTTACTATAATGACTAATAGCTAAAAATTAATCACGACTTTTGAGACTGGGTAACTGGACTGAGTGAGACTCATCCAAATGCCATGTTTCTGTCTGGATAGGACTGTCAATATTTCAGCACGAATTGACCTGTGTGTACACTTTTAGAAATTCACTTTCAGTGTTCAGATTCCTTTTATAGTGAGTTTTTTCACCTATGCTCAAGGCCAATAGTGCTTGAAACCCCATTTTTGAGAGATTTGTGATGATCTCTGCACCTCCTTTATTTTGAAGAACTCTCTCTTTGTAATATATAATCAGAATAGATGTAGACCTCCTCATCCAAGGGCTTGATAGGAGCGTTTGTCTGGGGGAGTTTTATATGCAGGTTGAGAGCTATCCTGAGCCTGAGGGAGTTTAAGTCTAAATGTCTTGCTACCCAGGAAGTTGCCCTGACTGCCAGGCTATGGGGTCTTCAGCCCAAAGGACATCTCTGTTGAAGCTGTGCTACACTGCAGAGAGGAAAGTGTGACTCCAAACATCACTGGGAAAATGGGAGCTTTATTTACTCTTTAGCCCTGTTATTAGGGCCCTCATTTAGAAAGAGTAGATCTTTCCCACTTGTGATTCTAGGGCTGTTTTGGTACCCATTCAGCACTAACAGTGTCAGTGTTAAAATGAGCATAGCACTCAATCTTGTATTTGTTCAAGAGTTTGGGGCTGGGAATGCGACATGGCCTGAGCACTCACAGGGACGAGCCTTTCATGAGAGGTGGGCACAGGCATGGTTGCTTGACATAGCTAGTAGGAAGGCAAATCTGAACATGTACATGGGCACAGAAGAGCTGGAGAACCTTGCCTGAAATCTGTGGTTAAACCCCTAATTTCATATCAGTTTGTTCACCTCTCTATTTCTTCTATTCACATTCCTGGGCAAAAGTGTGGATGACATAGTCAAAAGTAATAGGTTACAGAGAATTAGGCAAGGGAAATAGGGACTTTATGTTTAGCTATGTTAAATTAGAGGAGCTGGCAAGGTAGTCAGAAAGAAACTGGAGGGACCAACAGTAGAAGTTAGATCACTGGGAGTAATAGGAATATTAACTGCTTTGTACTGGAGTGATGGGATCACAAAAGATTAATACTTTTTCCCAAAAAGATATATAAAAATACTGTAATATAGTCATAATTTGTCAGCAATTGTGAAGTCCAGGCACCTCAGGCAACTTTTCAAACTCTGCATTATCTTCAATGTCTGTGGGAATTACAATGAAACATACCCGTCTCTTAATTGATTCCTTTTGAGCCACATTTTTCACGCAGACTTGGCTGTTGGCCTTTCTTTGCTAAGTGAAGGTTTCAACAAGTGGAGAAGATGGATGGCCAAACCAATCAACTACAGAATATGCAAAAGGTCAAAGCACTCAGCTAGCACACTGCGGACTGCTTCCAGATAAACCAAGCATAATGAATCGGATAACTTTCTCTTTGAACAAACAAAATAAGGAAACTAGAAAGTAGTTCAAGCTGATAATGTTTTCTTTATGACTTGAAGTGCTACAGGCATAGTCCTGTGGAGTATGAAATAGGATAAAAGTCCTTTCCTGCCCTATCCTGTTGAAATAGAACAAAAATAGGTACTTTGCATCTGTGATGCTGAATTTGTGTCAACATCTAAAGTAAATTAAGACTGACGTGTGCAAGCAGAGAAATGTTATTAACCTTTATTTATGGCCACAGCTTTCTTCATAAGGGTTGTGAGCGAGGGGCTTGTAGAAACATGAGCTCTCTAATGTTTCCTTTAGTCCTGGGCAATAGACATAGCAAAGCCGAAGGAGTGCTTGTGTACTGCTGCTGCCTTGTTTCTCTTTGTGGTCTCCAATGCCAACAGGTCTATATTGTACTAATGGAATTAAAGCCTAGGATCTAATGTTTTGGCAAGTAGAACTAGGGGATCCCTGCCCATGGCACAGCAGTAGCAGCAGGGTTGTGGGAACTTCACGGGTGTTGTCAGAGCACTGATGAGGACGCCATGTGCTGCAAAGCATAATGGCACAGGTGGGCACCCGCTGGCACCCTGGGGCAACAGAGCTTGCCTTCCCACCTGCACAAACTCGATGCGCCTCGGAAGGGAAAACTGTTCTCAGTGCTCACAGGAAATACTGGTTTCCTGATCCTCCCAAATCAGTATGTGTGCTAATTTTAAATGGGTCTATGTTACTTTCAGACTTATCTTTAGTTGCTGTTACTGCACTTGGCAGAAAAAAACTAAATTTAAGCCATTCTTATTACACTGTCTTGGATACCAAGCATGTTTTCATTCCATCTACCTAATAGGAGTAGAAGATAAACTGGCAGCTGATTTCCTCTTTCTTTTCCGAAATAAAGGAGAGTGATAAACTGAGACCTCACGGAGAGGAAGCTGTGGTGCCTCTGCAGGGTACATCTGCATAGCCACCTATGAGACAAAGGTAATAATCCTGCTCTGAAAGCAATGTGAACTGACAGATATAGATTTTATTTCTGTTTCCATCATAGACTGTTTGTGCAGGTTTGGAAGAAATAAAACCCTGGGTATTTAGTGAAGCATCTCTAGAACCTGTGAAGGGGCTTTGCCTCAGCCTGTGTGAGGTCGTAAAACTCTCACTCAAGGTAATGTACAGGTAGACCTTGTTTTGTTAACTTTGAGGAAGGACCTGTGCCCAATGATATTAACCTGACACTTTCTGAGAAACAGAAAGTCCAGCTTTTTGAGAAGAGATACTTTGATCTGCATGGTCACTCTCTCCACTTTGTGAAAACAAAGTAACTGAGAGAAAACAAGATAAAAGATTTAGACAAAGCATTGCTTTTTACAGATATTGTCAGTTTACAATGGCCCTCACTCATTTAAGGAGCCCTGTAAATCTCACTAGATTCTCAGTGATGGCCTAAGGCATCAAAAAATCTTTGCAAGTCTGGGCTCCAGTGTTTAAGACTCCTGCTGGAAAAAGTGTGCTATTGAAGGAAACAGGAGGGGGGAAAAAAAAGCAAGAAAAAAACCCAAATCCCTGATCATGTGAAACTCTGCAAAGTGAAACTCCAACTAAAATTTTAATTGCAGATGTATAGTGGAGGCAATGGAGCTGCAATGCTCTGCCCCATTAAGACTCCAAGCCCAAACACTGGGGTGATCTGACTCACTGGAGGGTGAGAAATGTAATGTGCTGTACTGCTTGCCACAAGCAGCACTCATTTCAAACCAGTAAGTGTAGCAGAGCTGTTTCAAGCTGTTCCAAACAGATAACACTTAAACCCTGCATGCTAGGTTTACATTGGTGACTAATTGAATGGAGGTGCAGAGCAGAGATGCTTTTAGTTAGGTTATCTTATTGGGTAAATGAGTTTTGGACTGTTTTCTAGAAAATTTAGGCTTAGAATAAATTTTAGTCATTTGAAAAGTTGCAGACCCTGTTGGAACTGCATTTTGTATCTCATATAGGTAAAAAATGCATGTGGTGTTAATCCACTGGTACCCAGATGACTTCCTGTGTTGTGCAGCCCCAGCACCTGCACAGTCATCTGGTATTGAGCTGTTCATCATCAGTGTGTCCCCAGTCCCCATCCTGCAGCCATTCACTTGTTGGGCATCTCCAGATGGGTGCACCAACTGGGAACCATAAACACATCACCCCTTAGAAGCAGATCACCCTTCCCTCCCTCTTCTGTTTCCTTAATAATGATACCTGAATTTGCTGAAGTTTTCTCACTGATGCCTTCCTTAGCTGTTTCTGTATTATCACCCTGGGAATGCCTCATAAGCTCTCCTGATGACCAAGCTGTAAATACCAAGAGCTAGCTACTAAACAAACAAACAAACAAAAAGCCACAACTCCACACATGTATTTTGACATCATATTCCCATGTAACAACTACTTTTTCTTCCACTGAGGGCCACTGGACAATAACATATTTGTGTTTACTTGGATGAAGCCAGTCTTCATTCACATCACTCTACATGAAGGGAGAATTAGCAGCTTTGGGTTTTAGCAGCTTTGTGACCTCCTAAAGTGCACTGTGCCATGTAAATCTGCTCATTCTCTCAGTATTGAAGCAAGATGAATCCAAAGCAGTTACATTCACATCCTGGAAATTGAACTGAGTTTTATCTGAATGTAGATGCATTCAGCCCATAACACAGGAAAATCCCAGTCCCAGCATCAAAGGATACTTCTTTCTGTTAATGTCACAAAGTCATAATTCCTTCCTGCTAACAAATCAACTTCTTAGTGATTCACTGCAGATGAGGGATTTTATTTGATTCCTGGTTCAGATAATTGTCTTGGAAACACCCTTGATACTTATTAGAGCCTGCTGTATCTTAAACACTTTGTTCAAAGAAAGGACTTAAAGATGTCACCAGGCAAAAGTCTCAGCTGCTTGCCACATGAGAGGATTGAAGAACAAAATTTCTCAAGGGTGTGAAAACTATACTCCTTTGAGCACATTTATTTGTGCATCTATTAAAAGGATTCATGGTTTTTGTCTTCAAGATGCAACAATCTGTTATGCAAAAAATGTCCACACGTACAGGACCATATGAAGGCTTGCACTCACAGGTGAGGCAAGAGGCATTTTCTTCCCCTTTGAAATTTCTCTGAGATGAATGATTCCTTTTTTCCTAACCACTATGTTAGTTGCTGTGTTGTACCTGTGAAGACACACAGAAGGACATGATGATCTTTAAGGTCTTTTCCAACTGAAGCGATTGAATGATTCTGTGACACGAATGCCAATTGCAGTTCCCAGTTCAGCTGCTGCAGCTTGATCCTACCACAGCTGTGTCTAGACAAAGCCAAAAGCAAGAAAACCAATGTTCTGGTGATGTGCTAAAAAGTGAAAGAGTTGCCTAGAATTATAACTTTAGAGGGTTTAAAAATAAGCCTGCCCCAGGCACCAGTGAGCAACCCTATAAAAATACAATCTTTCTTCCAAAAACATTAAGCCTGGGTTTTCTGTCAAACACTTAAACCTCCAAGGCTCATAGAGTGCTTTGCTGTTTTCTCTTCCACTTTCACTCTTGCATCCCACTTCTGATCTGAAAAACCCAGTAAACAAATGAAACTCCTTCCTTTTAAGATTCTTTTTATGTTGGAGCTGATGTCCCTTTCCCTCTGACAAAACTTTAACTGTATCTTCCTCCTTAAGACTCCTTCCCTATAACATAAGAGCTGAACTGCCAAATTTGTGTTGTTGACCACAGAAAACTATTCAGGTAGTCAGAGGGCTCAAAAGATACATGTGATTATAATTATTGCTGCTATAAAATTACTCTGATTAATATTATTTACTGCTTCACCAATGGCTATTTAGTCCTTAGTCACATTCCTATGAGGCAGGTAAGTAAATGGAAGTGAGGAAGACTCAGTTCAGAGCAAGGTATGAATCAGTTGCAGAGTCCAGGTCCATAATTCCCTCCAGTGTTCTCCAGAGACCATTAGAAAACATTGTTTTTTTTCCCATGTGACAAGGCAAGATCTCTTGCTTCCCCAAGAATAAGAAGCACCATCCCATATTTCCCTAAACAGAAGCAGGAAAGATCAGCCGAGAGAATGAGGGCAACACTCTCTGGATGACCTTTAAAGGTTCTATTAAATTCCTGCAAGCATGCAGATATGAGTTTCCAGAGGTGCCAGTACTTAAAAGGCACTAAGAGAAAATTAGGGTACAGAAATGATTTATGTATCTTCAAGTGACATAATAGGATGGCGACCAAGTTTACCAGCAGATCCACAAAGCAAAATAAAAATATTCTTATAGCTCTACTTTGGGTAAAAATCCATATTTGTAAAATAATATACAGAAGTTTTCACCATACCATATGATTTTGTAACAGAGTGTTCTATATCCTGTTTATTGCCAGGTTACTCCACTAGGAAAAAAAAAAGTTTTCTTTAAGCCCTTTCTCCATCACTGGCTACAGTATTTTATCTATATTGAACAAATGCACAGGACTCTGTTTTTTAATTATCAGCTTAAAATACTGAATACTTCATATTTCAGTGTCATGTAAATTAGAACATTAAAATGAACAAGGCCTTTCATAGCCACTTCACAATTTTGGCATTTTGACATTGACTTGTTTTGCCACAGAAGATTAATTTCCTCTTTTAGGGGCATCAAACACCTTTGAAAATTTCACTCTAATGATTCCATCTTCACTTACATTTGTTTTTCAAGAAAATACAGTTGATAAAACCAAAGTCACTTAATAATAACTACAATAAACCTTCTGTCACCTTAGCATCAGCAGGTCAATTGTATAGATTTCCAAAAGTGCTGAGTGATTTGGGGTATAATCTGAGGTAGGTTTTCAGGATACTATTTTTTAAACAAGAGTTTGTTATGGTACTAATGTGGAAGCTGAGAGACTGAAATTTCCCATATCACAATAATGTTATATCATTTGGATTTTGTTTGCTTGCTTTTAGCTACTCTGCAGAGAAAACTCGTATTTGCCAAAGGGGACTTTTCTGTCAATTCATAAATGCTAACCATATGTATCAAACATAAAAATAAATTCCTTGCAAAAAGGAGGGATTCGACATGGGCACAGGCAACTCTTCCTGTATGAACAGCATTTCACATGCTCCACTGTGAACAAAGCAGAACAAACGCATCCCCAGTAAGTGGATGTCTTTGAAAACCATGCCTCTGTTATTTAAAGCTTGACAGCGTCTCAGAAGATAGGATTGTTGCCATGAGAGTCTTTTGAAACTATCCAAAATCACAAGTTTGAAACTCTCCAGAATCAAGAGGCTTGGAGTTATGCTCAGCCATGAACCTCAGCTTGGGCATCCCAACCACTCTGTGAGAGAGGCATTCCACATTGCACTAGTGGAGAAAGACCAGAAGAAATGCCCTGGACCTGTCCCCAGAGCCTCAGACCAAGAACTAGTGCCTCTAAAAATACTGGGAGTCTTTTGGCCAAATTGGGGACCAGCCTCCTTTGGGAGCTCTGAGCACTCTATGTATTTGAAGCTGTTGTTTGTTCCTCTACTTTGAGGCAGATGCTGCTCCTCCCAAATCCCACGCTGAGGGGACTACATGCCAGAAGCATGATTTTTTCCTCTTCTCTGTGTCTTTGCTAAGAAGAAGACAACTTAGCCTATCGTGCTTTCCAAAGATGATATAACATTACCTCAGGGAGGCTATGCCGAAGGTCCTGTTGGGACTCTGTCGTACTGCTTCAGTCTTGAACACATGCTTGCTCCTTGCTCCATGGCATACATTGAACTCCTTCCAGCAGGAGTTTTACAGCAAGCTCACAGTTGCTTTAAATTAGAAAAGTTGGCAAGTGGCCGAGGAAAGGAGTGGAAGCTTATTTAGCTGCGACAGACAGTTACAAAACGCAATACAAGAGCATCAAGCTTCAAATAAGTATTCATGAAGTACATTATTTGTCACCGTGGTGTTTAAATTTGTTTTAAAGGATTTTGAATCAGCAACAATTACCTGTTGGCTTGAATTTACAACTGTTACACTACCCGAACGGAGCATGTTGCTTTCCCTGATCAATCTGATGTCATCTGGTCGAGCTTGAAGGTAAGTTGTAATGGATTCTGCTTTCCTATTCTAACTTCTCTGAAATGCATTTTAAGAAGCGGACACAGAGACACCTTTCAGAAAAATGCAGGGTTTTGCTGGGATACATGAGATTCCATTAGAAATCTACTGTAGTAGGGCTTCAGTGAAATCGGTTTCTGTATCTTGTCTTATAAGAGAAGAGTAAATAACTTGGACATTTATGCACATAACATTCCTATCAGAAAGTTACCAGACAGATTTTCTTTTTAAAAAATCAAGGACACAATTTTCTGGGGGAAAAAAATAGTTTTAATTGTCTACCTTTTACAGAGTTCAGAATGATTAAGTTGCTGAAAATATTTTTAAATATTTCTCTATTAAGCTTTAATCTTACATTCCATCAACCCGAAACAGAGATTATTGGGTCTTTTTTCCCTCATAAATGATTTCAACATCATTCCAAATCTTCACTTTAACATTTCTTGCTACGGTTTCATAGAAACTTGTTTTGAAAAAAAAAATATCTGTAAATACCAAATAAATCAGTTTGCTTCAGGGCTATGCTCTTGCAAACTTAAGCTCCTGCATTTAGCTCACTAAACTCTCCCAAACATATACAGTTGTTATTTTGTTGAGGTGTTTCTTCTGTTTGGTTGTTTTTTTCCAAGGTCATTTAATTTTCTGTGCTTCCACTGCAACAAGCGGTGTGCTCTGTGCCTATGTGCAGACTAGGGAGAGAATATGTGTTGTTAAATATAAATGAAATGCTGAGTGTAAGTGATTAAACACAACCTCGGTCTGAGTAGGTGGGATTGTAAATGGATTAGCAGGTTCTTGCTCCCCTTTTTCCCCTTGGTCTCTGGTTGCCTTTATCCAGGCGAGGCTGAGGCAAGACTTGCCTGCATGCCAGCTGCCCAAAACCTGATACTCGCAATGGTGGCTAATTTCTCTAACCCACTCACTTTCAAGGAAATGATGAAGCTCTTCAGGCTGAAGTTTTAGGAAAATATGGGTGTGAGCACAGCATTAATAACAGCCCTTGGAGCTGTGCTAGCTGTGGAAATTCACTAGCAACAACCTGCTTCAGAAATCGTGCAGCTACCGTGTCGTAGAGCATGCTGCATTACAAAGCCAGACAGTCCCTTCTTGCTATAGTGCTTGCTCCCCGTTTTCCTTGGCTTGGAACAACTTCAGCTATGCTACTGGGGAAGATTTTTCCTGGAGGGAATGCAGGGCTGTTAGTGCCCCTGATGCTTTGTCCCCATCGGCCACAGTCTGCCTAAGAAATGCATTTAAGAGTAGAGAAACACAGAGCAGGGAGGGCAGGGGAAAAGGTGCAGAAAAGCAAAACTGAAAGTGAAGGAGCTGATAGGCCTGCCCACTGTCACAGAGGAAATTCTCAAAGCCCAGTTCCCTTTGAATCCGCCTTTGGGTTAAGATTTATGCTGAGCAGGAAGCTCCTCACCATCCTTGCTGGTTTCTGGAAAGGTGGAGCTAGGGATGTCTCCATCAGGTGTCACCTGGGTGGGGACTAGTGGTGTGTATTGCCTTCTCTTAGTGGCTGCCTCTTCCTTGCCCTTCTTCCCCAATACCCCACTGATCTGACGAGTAGGTGAGAGCAAAGGTGGTGAAGGCTGGTCCCATTCCATATTGCTAAATGATACAGGAGACAAGATGGTTTCTGAAATTGAGCACCTCAGCCACAGGAACTGCTTCTGGCTTAGCAGCAGTAACAGGGAATGATGCAAACAAAGAATGTAGTGTTTGTATTATTTCATTCCCTCCAACATCTCCACACTTCACTGTTGCAGTTATCTATGTTTCAGTCACAGTGCCAAGGTGAGAAGGTAGATGGAAATCCACATATAAGCAGTGTCCTAAGGGCTGGTTTTGAGTGCCTGCGGGGGAAGGTCCTCTGCCCCATTCACTGTGATAGAACTGACTTATAGCCTTAATTCTCCATGATGTATCCATTCACAGCTCTGTCCCGTGAACCGGTAAGCCTAATTTCCAGATGCTACAACAACATTATGTGTACTGTCATTGCATGATCAAATAACATCCTCATTACCAAAGAGACACATCGCAAATGATAAAATGACAATTTAAATTGAACAGAAAAACTTAACCTCACGTGGGAGAAAAAATTCTAAGGCTGCAACCTTTTATACAAATAAGAGGCATTAAAAAATACAGTGTTCCTGACACAAGATTGCTTGTCACAGGTACAAGACAGGTGAAACTCCATTTCATCTGCTGAAGTGGATTCTTAGTTAAAAGGACAGCAACGCAATTATGTGGTTTTCTTGGCAGAGAAATCTAGAGGCTTTGCAGGCTCGTCTTCGTGATCATGCCTGGAAAGTAAAGGCTGCAACATTTTAGTTACAGGCATTGGGCTGCAACTGTCATCAAAAAGGATTCATTTCTGCTCACATTCTCTTTGAAGTAAAAGGTGCAGATCGGTAGTGTAGTTTCTCACTTAGATTGAAGAAGAAACCCAGATTACTCCAATTTCTCAGTGCTCAAATAAATTCTTCAGGTTCTTAATAAATTAGGTTTCAGTTTTCATCTTGGAAAAGCATTGTGAACGTGTTCCTGGATGTCCAGCCTCAAGCCTCACCTGATGTCAGATGCAGATGGGAAAACTCAAAGCAGTGAAGGCAGAACTGCAGAGGACATGACTCAAGTCTTCAGAGACACTTTACAGTTAAATCTTGGAAGGGGCGTGGTTCAGGGAGGGGGGTGACAGGGCCATATGATCAAACAGTCTATGCATTTCTGTGAGATGTCTGCATTGGGAAGGGCAGAACTGTTTAGTAGAAGACCAATTTTCATCACGTAAAATAATGGGCACAATTTTTAAAGGGGCAGAATAGGCTGTGCGTAATGGGAAAAAGACCCTGGCAGTGAGAGGTATACAGTTATAAAAAAAACCCAGACGGAAAGAGGGGAAAAGTCTCACTGGCTGGGAGGTTTCACTTAGTCTGGGCAAACCTAGAAGAAATCTGTGGGGAACAGATTTCCTAGCCTGAGAGATGTGAAAGTCCATATGTTGTGCTGGCTTAAATGTATTGGCTCATCTTCAGTCTATCTACTGGATTTGTCTTCCTTATCTGTGTGAGTATTGTGTCTCTCAGGCCCACATGGGGTGCAGCCTACAGAGGTGGAGACCAAATCTTGGACATGATTTAATGAACATAGCTGACTGTGTTTGGACACCATCAGGCCACCCATCCTATTTTCAGTTTACGCTCTTGCCTCCCCCTTTGGAGAGACCCCAAACCCAAAATCAGACACCCTGCAACAAACAGGAACATTTGGCAAGAGTCCGGGGTTAAAGCTGGGGAAGGAAGGGAACTGCTCAGTAAGGGGATGTGTTTTTTGGATGTATTGTAATTCGTGCGCTCTGTTTTATTTCTTTCAGTTTTTACTACATTCTTTCGATAAGTATATTTTTCTTTCAGGAAAAAACAAGAGCGGCGAGGGTATTAATAATGGAGGCTGGAACTGAAACATAGTTTTTAAAAAGTGCAATAAAACCAGGGAGTGACAATGATATGAAAACAAGGAGAGCTCGAAGGGCAGAGCTGAAGAGGTGTGTGTCCAGCCTCGTTGCCTCACCTCTTTCCATCGGTCCAATGGGCCTCATGGCTGGGTGCAGGCCAGCATGGGAGTCTCATCACTGCAGCACAGGGGGATATGATCTGTGAGCTGCTGAGACAGGGACCTCCCTTTTTTTTTTTACCCTTTGGAAAAAAAGAAGTCTGAACTTTTTCTGGATTTGTCCAGGAAAACTCTTCCATTTCTTGGAGGCAAACGCTCCCTGTGCTGGAACACGCGTCTGCTATTCTCACTAGCAGTTACGACTCGGGACCAAAAGTCTTTTCCCTTTTCAGCAGTCTATAAAAACTTGATGTTACGCCAGCCTTGCTAGCCCCATGCTGATGTTCCTGCACAGCGCCAGTCTGCTGCTCTTCAGTACACCTGGGGACCGAGCCCGCCTCCCCAGCATGTCCCATACTGCTGTTCCCAGTCCTTTCTCACTGTCACTAAACAATGGTAGTGGCTCTTTTGGGACTTAGCAGAGAAACACTTAGGTTAGTCTCTGCATCCATTGCTTATTCTAGACAACACGTTGGTATTTCTTCACAAAGCAATTGGCTCCTTTGAGTCTTTATGAGCTCCAGCTCTGCAGGGATGTGCTCTGAAAGTTATCTTTCTGTCCTTTTTTGGTCCCAAAACCCAAGAAGAACCTTTGATCACAGTCCTGCATTAGCAACCCTCCCAGTCCCACCTATCTTTACTTCTCTCCAGCTTCTCTTCAGTTACTCTATCCTCTTCCTCCTGTAAGTCTGTTATCCCCCTTCTTATAGCCCTTCCATTTTCCTGGCATGTCTGTGTGTTTACCCAGGGGCTCCCTCTTTACCATCTCCTCACAGGGGATATCTGGGGGGCCCTGCTGGCAGCTGTTCATCCTCAAAGTGATAGCAGCTGATGGCCCATCCTCTAACCCTTTCTCAAATGATGTGGGAAGGCACTCCTGCTTCCCAAGAGCTGATTTCCCAGTGTCTTGAGGAAGGCTGGTTTTACCTCTCTTGAGTTACTATTTCTGTTATTCAGTGCAGATATTCCTGATAGAAAGTGGTGATATGTGTCTGTAGATGACCTCTGAGGACCAGCTTTGAGGTGGAGCAGGTAGTGATTTTGGGGGTGGGAATAGCATGGTCTATGCTCCAAAAAAACCCCCAGTTTACATAAAGGCCTGTTGGTCAGGTCATAGCTTTTGCTCCTTTTCTGAAAGAAAGGAATTTTATTCCTTTTTTTTCCCCTTCTTTTCTTTTTCTCCCCAGCTTGGGTAAAGGGAAAAGAAAACAAAGAAAAGAAAGTTCCCCTTCCTTATTCAACTTTGTCATCATCATCTTCATCATGTATCCAAGTGTCCTTTGTGGGAGTGCAAAGATAAGTAACATGGGCAGTCTGGCAGAAGGAAACAGCTCAGGCAGGATGAAAAGGGTCAGTGGTCCTGGCTACCTGTGAAACAGGTTGTCCTGCTACCTCTCCTCTCCCTCCTGCACCCTCAGGAAGAGCAGGTCCTCTCTGGCCAGGGCTGGCTGCCAGATCTCAGAGGGGTTCTGCTGCACATCCAAATCCATGGGTGTGCAGTAGGTATTTTTTGTTTCTCTAGAGAATAAGCTGCATTTCATTGGATTTTAAGCTTTGCAGCTGGATTACATTGCTTTACATTGGAATGGGGTTTTGCAGGCTGCATTGGAGATGGCCTTCAGCCTTTTAAGGAGAATTGAGAGCTTCCTCTGCAGGATTGCCTAGGTTGGCTCCCTGCACATTGGTGGCCCATATACCTCAGCCCTGATTTTGTAGCCTGCTTCAGGCAGAACTGTGTGTGTGTAATTTTTAACAAAAATACATGTACTTTGCACTGTTTCACACCTGAACAGTGCCTTCTACTCTACCAGGAGATGTCCAGATTGTAGGACCTGTACTGTATGGACAGTCTGAGAACATGTACTGAACCTGCCTGGGGATTCTTGCTCTGACATACCTGATAGATTATTGGAAAATCTATGTTAAATGCACGTAATCCTGAAGCTCACCTGGAGAAAGTATCCAGGTGGAAAAAGAGGGCATCTTGGGAACAGAAGCTGTTAGAACCACCCAGCATCTTGCTTTCTCCTATTCTGGAGACATGGTCTGTCCTTGCAGATCCAGGCTGCTGTCTGAGAGTTTTCATTGCCAAACACCAGAAAAAAAAAATAAAAATCTGACTGGAGTGTGTAAAACATCTGTTTCTGAAGCCCAACAGGGCATGTATTAAAAGCCTGCAGTGGGATCCAGGCCACACCAAAGTCAAAACAATCCTTGTGGTTTCCTTCAGGGGCTGCCATAAGGGGATGTACAGACCAAGTCCATCATCGGTGCAGCTCCATGGATGCCCAGGCAATATTTGGATTGCTGCATCTGGCAGGATTTAGACCCAGCTTTCCACTGCTGCAGATAATGGCTTGTATCCAGGAGGACTGTTTTCATACCTCCTGCACGAGGTGGAAGCCCATGTGAAGTGCTTTGACATGGTGTGTCTCTTGGCTGTTTCCAACCTGCCTCAGCAATCGTGAAGTTGTATCACCTCCCCAGGGATATGCCAGCATTGTAAAACATCTCTGTTCCCTCAGTTAACACCATTTTCTTCACCAGAAAGGGGTGGCCAGGTCACTTACTGCCATCATTGTTCACGCCTGAGCAACCTCGGCAGCGATTCTGGCATGAGGTTTGGATTCCTTGACATCATGACTTGATGATCCCATAGCAGAAACAGTTTTGCTTGCACAGAAGAACTGCCAAGACACCCTTAAAAGGAAGATTCTGCCAAATGCATGTTGCTGGAGATGGTCACCACTGCTCTGACCTCCCCAGAAACTGTCCTGAGAAAGTCCAGGAGAAGCTGTGCACCTCACCAGCCCCACCGAGCCCCTGTGAAGAAAAGAGAGGGCCTGATCCTTTCAGACCCTATGGTCAGAGGTCGGTAGGACCATGCCCTGGTACCGAATCCCCCCCACCATCGGAGCAGCCACAGGGCCGCTTTGCTGTACGCGCCTTCTTTCCAGCATGTCAGCGGAAGCAGATGTTTCTAATTTATCACTAAAACCAAACAACTTAATCCCTCAAATATGCAGCAGTGGGGGGTGAGGAGGGGCCCTTCCACTTAAAGCTGATTTATAAATTGGATAATTAAGGTTAATTTGTCCATGAATGAAGCAAATATGTGTCAGACATCATTACCAGTGCTTCCTCCCTCTCATTTTTGCAAGCCCTAGACAGCCAAAGCCTTTTCAACCTGAAGCAACAGGACAAGTTCCTGTTGTGCTGGCCAAAAGCGGCTGGCACCACTTCTTTTCATCAGTAACTCTAACATTTATCTATATAGCCCTGCAGAACATGACCTATGTGTAACGGATGTTGCAGCCTCCATTGCACAGGTACCAAAGGCAGCAGGCCTTGGTGGCAGCTCCAGAGCACCCCTTCTCACTTTGGAAGACATTACTGCAGCCCAGCTGCCTGCAAGCAAAGGCTGGGGCCCAGTGAGAGCGGAGCACGGACAAGGCCCCGCTCGAAACCCCAGGCGGGGCTGCGCCCAGAGCTTTCACGGAAACTGCATTCGCCTCACTCGGCCAAATGGCTGAAGACATTGATGAGAAGGGGGTTGAACCAAACCCTTTTCAGATAAGACTGATAGAATTTCTGCATTTACCTATGTTCTGTCCGTGCTGGAAGCCACAGCTGATCTTGGAGCATCTGTATTTCAGCACGTGCAGATACAGTGAGTCGTCCAGCCCTCAAACAAAATATGTACCCTACTCATGCTGACACCTACTTCAGACCATCAATTCCTACTGCTTACAGCTTGTGTCATTGTTCATTAACTGGCTCTTCTCCAGGCAGCTTGGCACCTGGCCACAGCACATCTGCCATGCACAGGCAGTGCTGAAGCAACAGCAATGTGGTAGCCTTAAAAACGTTTTAATAGCTCTTGGAGGCATAGCAGCAACTCCGGTACAGTTCTGAAGAAGGACAAAATGTGGAGGACAAAAAAAACTGGAGGTCTCTGGGCCTTGCATGTTTATGATGGAAAAAAGCAACCCCTTCCAGCAGTATGATGGTCAAAATGCCTGGCAATCCACAAAACAGAAAGTATCTGGTGCGGGAATGGGAAGGGGTACTCATATCCAGCCTCAGCAGCCAGAGGACCCCCACCCTAGGGTGCCAGGCTGGGGGCACCAGGGCTCAGAGGGGCTGGTCCCAGATGCTGTGGGTTGCTGTACCAGGGATTTATGTTTTTGTATCCCAGGGGTTTATGGGTTTATTACCTAAGAGGCAAAACAGGAAGAATACTGAGCTCAGTCTGCAAATTGCTGTGCTAGACTTAGCCCTGTTAAGTAGAAAATGGACCAATTTCTTCAACTACACCTTTAAAAATAGGATTTAATTAGGTGCTTTCTCCTACTAGATGCTGCAGTGCTCCTCATTCCTCATATGCCAGTTCCCCTGCTGCAGAAAGGAACCCAATGACACAAGCTGTCCCCCCTGGATCTCTCGCACACAAGAATATGGCCATAAAACCCCAGGCATATGGGCTCACGTACTGAAGCCATGGCATAGAAGGCTGCTTTTGGGGGTTTGGGGTTTAATAGCAGCAGCTGGGTGGGCTGTAAGAAAATGCAAAATAGCCTCCTATGTAGCTTTCTGCAGGGGTCACTGGAAATCAAGCCTTACACTGGAATGATGATAAGGCTGTAGGATGAACAGTGCTCCTCATTTTAGCAGTCTCTTCTGCTGTGCGCAGCATCTCCCAGTGCTGGAGCAGTCAGGAAATCCTCCTCCATTATTTTTATTTAATGGTAGGATTAGACAATGTACCAGGATTGCAAGGAGCTTCTCATCAAGCCCACATGTCAGGTAGGCTAAAAGAAAGAGTGAGAAGGAGAATGGAAGAACAGAAGAAAAAGAGGAGGAAAGCAGGATTAAAGTTAACAGCAGCACTAATAGCAGACCTGGGAAAACAGTGTGTTTGAGAAGAAAACTGAAGACAACTGGAACAACACTGAGCTTCAACAGAGCTGAAGCAATTCTATTTTTGGACTAAACAAACAAACAAAATTTATTCAATACAGACAAGCCTGTATTGCTTAAGCAGTTTTAAGCTCCAAGCAATGAGAGCACTAACACCAGTTTATTCTGCAAAGCTGCAATCTGCTTTTCAGTTTTGAAGCCTTTTCTCAAATGAAAAAAACCATATGCCATTAAATTAGTTTGTATTAGTGATGCAGATCTTTACTTCTTGCAAACTGGGCTTCACTTCAATATCTGATATGTACTGTAAATGGCTTCTTCTCTACCTAGTTAAAGAGGTGCCTTCCCTCAATCTGTACCCACGAGGGATGGTCAGAGATACCTTCATATCAGAAAGCCTCTACTTGCATGATGGAGACTATTTGCAACACCTTGCAAGAAAAGAACACTTTTCTTTGATGTTTCCAATAGTTTAATCTGAAATTGCCTCAACCTCAGTCCGGTCCTGATGAAAAGACTCATGGATCTGAAGGAGGAAAGCTGTCTCAAATTTCCAGATATGTCTTGAATATGATATTTTGGGGCACTTATTTTTGTTTCTGTTTTTTTCCAGGGTTGTAGAGAAGGAAAGACTACAGATTTAATTTATGGGGGAGTTTATCTGTACCAAAAAACCACTTTCTTAAACTGTCAAAAGATTAAACATAATGTTTTACCATCATGTTGAAGGTACATGATTAGCAGATTTTGGATGGGATAGTGACAAAAACTACTGATAGAAAACACACTTTCTAATACCCAGGGAATTTATTTTGCTTTCCTACATCCAATGAAGTAGCAGTAGTTGAAAACAGTTTTACTTTTGGCTGAAGATACACCCTGAAATGGGAGAGAATGTCCTTGCCTTAAAGCATCTCCAGGCTTCATCCATGTTGCCTGACCACTAAGATGCAAGGCAGTTTATTAAAAAATCTTTTCTGACACTCAAATGGAAGATCACACAGCTCCTCAAGGACAGGCTTAGGACTTTTGTATCTGAGCTTGAGATTTGCTTTTGGTGGGTTTTAATGGTATGTGTTGTTGATGTTCCTAAATTACATAGCTCAGCGAAGCATTCAAAAACAAATGTTCAGCCCCCATGGGGTATGGTAAAAGACCTAACGATAAGCTTTGATGTAGATGTAAAACTATGATAGCTGTCAGGTGCTGAGTCATCTTCCAGTGGCACCCAGATGACCAGAAAAGGAATATATTTCTGCACATTTTTGAGCCAGAACTTCAGCTGGTGTAAATTGATTATGCTGCTTTTGCAATCACTGCAGCAATACTGATTTATATCAGCTCAAGATCTGGCCATTCAGATTTCAAGACTGAGAAGTTATATGGACAAGACATTATATACACGGTACAGGTTTAAAAAGGAGATTTGTTTTTTACATACTAATAACACATTAAAATTAATTGCACATTAAAAAGTCATAATTCTTCCTTTTTCATGTGCAATTTGAAGCATCAATGCTTATTTACAGCTTGTGAATTCTTGCCCATTATTCACTATCCCTATACTAGCTGAGACCATGTGAACAAGTGCCACTAGCATCTCACCTTAAGTGAGATATTGCTGCAGTCCTAATTTGGACGGCTCGGCAAATCTGAGCAGGCATGCAGCGCACAGTGTCCAGAATGGAGGTTGACAGCATGGGACATTCACATATGATTTTCAAAGAAGCTTAACTGGATCACTCCAGGAAGCAGAACAAATGTAGCAGAGGTCTGTGATCCATGCTATATCCTTTTTGTTTTTTCTCAGAAGTAATACATCATTTCCTAGCAACATGCTGTTTATATACTTATTGGTGGGACCGTGCATAAAACAGTATTAACAAAACCTACACGTGAGATCGAAGCGTGAGGGCCACGCATGCGAGTCACTTGTTTCAACATTTTCATTTTCATTCTTGTCTTTCAAGACAAGACTATCTTGTCTTTCAGTTCTTCCCAAGCCTTCCTTCTGTATGAACTGAATTTCAAAACAAAAATTGATTCCAGATGTCTTAAGTATGTTTTTCCAGGCCTGCAATTTAAACAAATAACAGCAATACTCACCTTCATATAGTTTTTGATCATTACAATATGAATTCTCACTGACAGCAGTAGAGAGCACGGGGACCTTTACTGGTTTCCAAACCCAGATTTTACTAATTAGGATCCCATTCCAGATTGTCAGAAGGGCTGTGTTTTAAGGGAAATCATTCATCTGAGGATCCCTAGTACAGGTGCCCACCACATGTACAGCAGCAGCATTAGCATTTTTTAATTTTCCCCCACTTTCAGCTTCAGCACTGGAACCCATTACATAGCTGGCGTCTCACAAGTGCTGTGCCACTTTACCCCTTGCCTCAAAAAATTATCTGTAATAGCGAGGTAGCTATTAATACCTAATAGGTAACTAATAGCAGGAATGCACAGAGAGCTGACAGGAGGTAGGATGCCAGCTCTGAGAGATGACCACTCAATTTCTTACCTCTGCACAGACTATGGGATCTCTGGCAAATAATATCATCCTCATGCCCTAGGTCCACATCTATAAAATGAGATTATTTTTTGACTTCCGTGCCAGATAAGTATAATCAAATGATTGGGTGATCAGATATTGCAATAACCAAGAGTCCCTGGGATAAGGGATGCAAAATGCCTCTGGATTGTAATCATTGAGTCAGCTTCTTGCTCTTGCGGGTAATGGAGGTCAGGTGTGCTGTATGGAGTGAAAAACCCTGAATAATACAGTCATCATGGCATGTATTGTAGAGACAGCTATCAGCTGATGTTGGATGACATGAACTCCAAAGGTCTTTTCCAACCCAAATTACTCCTGTAATTCTGTACTAATGCCATATCTCTGCAAATACACCCTTTTGGAGCACTCTAGACCATGGTGTGCACCCCTGAAATAGTGCTGCAGGAGACAGACTACCTCCATCAGGGACAGACCAACTAAGTTGTGATGGACTGAACTTAAGGGCAGCTCAATGCCTTCACCACAAAAACCTAGGTACCTGCGGCCCCAGGCTGATCCTGGAAATACTGTAAGTTCATCTATGTAGCACCATGCATCCATGGAGCCAATTAATGGCATGGTTTATCGCCACATGAGCCATCTAAAGTTAACCATATTGGGAAATATGCTCTTTAGTTCACATTCTGTGGTTTGAGAGTCTCCAAAGTCCATTTTTGGGTCAATTTGGGTGGTATTTGGGGTCCCTGGTGCCCAGCATGAGTCAACGGTTGGACTTGATCTCTAAGGTCTATTCCAACCCAACCCATTCTATGATTCTATGTACCTGATGAGAGGTATATCCCTGCAATGCCCAAATTTAAAAAAAAAAAAAAAAAAAGTGTGTAAAATCAGATGATTTCAAAACAAAGTCTGATCAAGGTAGTTTAATGGACTTTGTCACATCAGACAGAGGGACCTACTTTCTCAAGGTCTCAGAGGTAACTGTACAGCATCTTGCCAGCAGAACTGTGCTACCAGCCTGCTGGCAGCACAACCCAACCAATCTTCTGAGGGGTGCTTGAAAGATAAATGTTAAGTTACATATAAAGGTCTACAATTCTAGCAGGAAAAAAAAAGAAAAAAAAAAAAAAGAAAAAAAGAAATATTTTAAAGATTTTGATATGGTAGATCACGACATAGACTTCACCCAACAACTCATATGTTTTCTTCGCATTATATCTTCTGGGGCGCTGGCCAAGCTTCCACTTTCACATACACAACTACAGTTGTGACTGTGACCCTTAGTTTGTGAACTGCTTTTTTAACACCTACATAAAAGTCTGTGAATGCATATACAACACTCAGGAAAGCATATGGTATTTTCAGAGACTACCGTTGCCTCCAGTTACGAGACACGATTGTATGTGGCCACTGTAAAACGCAGTGCCTCAAGGCCTGGAGGGCTTACACAGCTGTGCTGTGCCTGAAACAGCTGTGGAAGAACAGACACCATCTCCACACAGGGAGCTGGGGAGCCGCAGGCACACTGCCCGAAGGCTTCTTACTGCCTTGGGGGAAAGCCCGGTCCCTGGGGCAGGAATGGAGTCACACCTGGGGGTGATTAGCTGGCACTTAAATTAGTGGTGTGTTTCAGATGTCCATACTGAAAACAAGATTTGATTCTCAGAAGTTAGGTATATATTATGCTTGACTCAAAACACTTCACAAAGAAGCAGATAATAGGTCTCCAGCAGTTTTTGAAGTCTGGCCTCTTGTAATTGTTGACAGAAAGCTGGATGGGATCTGGACACACCTCACTTATGGGGCTGCAGTCTGAAACTTAGGCATGTGCGAATTGTCCTGTGTGCCAAACCCTGTTCCTACAACCCAAGGCCTCCACATCATGAAACAAGATGAAAAGTAAAATACCCCAGCTATTCTCTAAAACCAGAAAAGTTGAACTGGGAGAGAGGGAGAAAGCATGTGCTTGCTGATGGCTTAGCAGAGAGAAGTGGTCTAGCATGGCAAGTGACAACAGGGTCAGCCCTGTGTGGCTGAGCAGGAGCCAGCACAGGGAAATTCAGCACCATCTTACATAAATAAGCACTAGGTATAAGACTTGAACCCACTGCAGAGAAAATATGTCTTGGTGTTTGAACCCACTGCAGAGAAAAGATGTCTTGGTATTTGAAGAACAGTATTTGCACTCACAGTGGTTTTAAAGCAACAGCTTTCAAACATTACTTTTAATTAAAAAAAGCAAAATGAAAACAAAATCAAAACAAAACACAAAACAAAACACAAAACAAAACAAAAAAAACCCCAAACCCACAAGACCAACCAACCAAAACCAAACCAAAACAACACAACAACAACAACAAAACCCAACCAAACAAAAACCCAAAACCAAACAAAAACCCAAACAAACAAACAACAACAAAACAAAACAAAACTACCCCAACGCCAACACTTTGAAATTCAAGATATACACATATGGTTTGATAGTGCCTCATATTTTGAAAATGTTAGTGGAGAAGAGGTAAAAGAGCAGAAAGAGCTGAAAAGAGTAGAAATTCATTTATTGCAGACTTCAGAGTTTCAGTATTTGACAAAAGAAGTGGATATGAATGGAAACTAAATTGAAACTGAGACTTCACTCATTCAACACAATGTACCACTAGTACCACTGCTACTAGTCAGCTACAACTGAGAGAAACAACTTAATTACCAAGAAACAGCTTTGAAGTTGTGCATGTGTTTTAGTGTCTTAATAAAGTTGCAAAAAATAGAAGAAACAACAAAAGCTGAAGCCAAGTCCAAGGTTCAAGAAAAACCTTGATAATGCCCACACAAAATAAGCAGGATTTTTCAAGTTCATTGACACACAAGGGGAATAACACACTAGAGAGAAGGGATCATCTGATCATTCATTAAAAATTATTATTTCCTTGAACTAGAAATACTTATTAAACATTTTGAAGGGTTTTGTTTGGGTTTTTTTTAATCTTTATTTCATAAAACCAGGAATATTGCATTTATAATATTTTGATTTTACTTTGATCATTACTATTATTATTATTATTATAGATTGATTTTAGACTCTAAGTTTGTTTCTCTTTTTCTCTCTTTTGCAACTGAATACAATGGAGTGAATGAAGACTTTGATTTTTTTTCTTTCTTATCTCTTTGTTACTCCTTTTATTATGCCTAAAATATAGAGGGGTTTTTTCATCCTCTCCATGAAACCTCTGTCCTCATTGTCTGGGAATTGAATGACTATGTTTAAAGTAATGTTTTTATTCTTGTAAACATAATTTTACGATTGAGTAGGGAACTTCTTTTTTTGCTGAAACTTTACATTTACCCATTTTAAGTTACATCATTATCTTGCTTTTCATACTCGTCTCACTATTTGTTCTTCTGAGGACTTGTTCCAAAAACTATGCTTATTTTTATGAAGTTTAATAAGTAGACCAGAGGAGAGAGAGAAAGAAAAAAAAAAGTAAACAGAACTTTTGAAGGAGAAAAAAGAGTATCTGAAAAACATTCATTTTGCTTGCAGGCGATTCATTGTATTTATGATGTCTGAAATGCTAAACTTCTGTCTGGGCTACATTTTCTGGCTGAGATACAGAGATTCTCTGAAAATTGATGTTTGAAATAGAAAGTGAGCAGTAACCTCATCGGGAACACAAGGAACCTCAGGAGAGGGGACAGAGCTGAGAGCACTGACACTTGGGAGCTGTGAACTGAAATAGAGAAGCCTGACATCTTTGTTTTGTTTTTAAAATATCTGAACAAAACAAAAGCTGAAATGATGCGTGCTGTGCCTGCACTAGAAGCATTGCTCACATACCCTATCGCTACAGAGCACGACATGCCACAGTTTCCGCACTCCGATCTCTCACTCTTATGTTACTGCTCAAGTATGCATTCAGAAAAGAGCCAGCAGATACAGTAGATTTATTCTAGTTGTTGAGGTCAAGGACAGTTTGTTTGTTTTTTTTTTAATTCAGCTGAGGGGGAAATCTTTCCTCATAACACCAGACAGGCTTTTTGCTTTGCAGTCTACTGTCAGTGTGCACCACTGATAAAAAAACACACAAGAGTATTTTTAAAAGAACTTATTTATCAATCTAAATCACCGGTGAGTTATGTGCTGTCTCCAGTGCCAAAGTTACGGGCCTTTCAGCAAAGCACAATATCTGCATGCACTGCAATTCAGAGAGTCCAGCTGCTGGAAGCTCTTGCAAATCATGTAAGTAAAGAGATTTATTTCACTGAAGCTAACTTCATATATTCTCTTTCCTCATAAAAATCCTGAGACGATCTAAACTTCAGATTAATTTCCTAATATTAGTAATGGTCTTATTTTGCTGTTGCTTTGAATAATGTGTGTATGTCAGCACAATAAATAAATAGCTTACCTTTCTAGAAATGTTTTCCTTGTGAGTAGTGGAGGGAGCTGAATCTGAGCATGGCACAGGCAGGCTCTGTTTTTCTGACCATTTCTGTTTTCTGTTTATGATCAGCATAGAGAACTCTCTGATTTCTTGTATTTCTTGTTATTCTGATTTCAAGGACAATGGGAAACTGGCAGGAAAATGCAAAACCTGTGCAAATGAAAACAAAGAGTAGAAGGGTAGTTTATAAAGCAGTGTCCATGAACGCAAAAGTGGTGTATAACTCCCCCACTGAACTGGTGGTCTTGTGGGATTTTATGTGCTTTATAGTGAGGTTAAAGAGGTCATAGATTATGTGAATAAGAGGAATATCAAATGCCAAAAGAAATATTTTTATCATTTTATAAAATGTATCTTGATATTCACGCTCATATTTAGGTTAATCTCTATGGTTATTCGGAGTTTATTGCAGGGGATGGATCAACTTTCTGTGAGCTTCACAATGTAATATAAGGTCATGAAATATTTCCTTGTTCTCTATGCAGTTCTTGTACCTATTGGCATCAATAGGCCTGGCTGACAGGTGTTGAAATCCCAAATTTCTCTTCTTGTCTATGAGGTCCTCCCTGCTCTTTTGATGGCTGCCCATATGCACATAGGGTGATAAATTAATGGAAATTGGCTGTTGTGCCAGGAAGCTTGACTAGCTCCACTGACCAGGTATAGGTGGTGCTAACCTGAGATAGAAATTTCATGCACTCAGAATTCCCAGTGTCTTCCTCTCTGGAGAGTCACTAGCCCCTCTGCATTCCTTGCAGCCTTTCAAAAGCATCTAATCCCTCTGACTTTGCACCTTCTATTTGGCTCACACATTTTCCTAGTTCCAAATAACTTTTAGCAGGTCCTTCCCTCCAGACCCACATGTCTGAAAGTTGCAAACTCTGCCCTCCAGCCCTCACAGTGGAAATCTAGCCTGTACCCACAGGGCAATACAAACTAATTGCAGATACACCATCCCAATCACCTCTTACATCAGGTGCTCAAAGGAACACAGATGTTGCCCCAAAAAGCTTAGTACCTCTCCCAGTCCTCATGTTGACCTTCACTTCCATGGCAATGCAAGATCCACATGGGAAAGGGGCACTGTCCGTTAAGGGAGATACCCATGGTTCAATGAGGTCAATGGAAAGGCCCTCCTCGACTTCAGCCAGGCACTCAAACCTGGGTGACAAAATGCAGGGTTGTGGAGCTGCACTGTGTTGCTCCCAGTGAAGCTGGGGTGTCACCTCTCTGAACGAGAATGGGGAAAGGCTCTGTAGAAAGAAGTTTGCAGGGGGATAACAACCCTGTTTTGAAGGTACATTGGCAGGAGAGAGTCAGAGATGTAAGGCATCAGTGTGAAAGCCTCCTCTGCTAATGAAGTAAACGTTGCTTTTCAAGAGTGTTTGAAGAGTGCCAAAAAAGTGGGGTTTTTTTTCAGTACAGAGGTGGGTAAGAGCTGAGGTATATCTTTTTTTTCTTCTTCGTAACTCAACTCTCACATACCTATCTGGTGTAACTGCACTCCAGGGAAAAAGCAGCAGTTTGTTATATTTTTGGAATTTATGTATATTCATGTGTTCCATTAGTCTCTTGGCAAATGCACCTTTTGAGTTCTAAAGCTTTGTGAACCTTTCATATAGTCCTTTGCTTTGAAGCAACAGATGTCTGTGATAAGCAGATGGTTATGGCTTTGAATCTGAACATCTTTAAATACTTTGTTGTGTATATTTTAGGGGGGGGGGGGGGGAATGTACTTGGTTTTCTTAGGCGGACTGGATGGATTAAAGAAAAAGTATCCATTCCTGAAGCCTTTGGATCACTTCCAGGGTTGCAAATCAATAAACCCAGTGTGTCTCGGGT
>WTSP01003611.1:2600-32690 GCA_025331215.1 Actenoides lindsayi
ATGAAAGGGAGAGAGAAAAACCCTGCGGGCCCCGGGCTGAATCGTTCGGGGGTTTTCAAGAACTGACACCCCCCCCCCCCCCCAGTATGTGTGAGAATGGAAAAGGGAGGGGCATGTGCATCATGATCCTTATTTCTTGAATGTGGTGATTAATCCCAACAACAATATGAAGGGTTTTTTTCTTGTCTTTTAACTAAAGCCTATAGGCTGGATTCCAGGATGGAGCAGAGACGTCCTGGTTAAGGTGGCATGGTTTGTATCCAACCAGGCACCCTCAAAAACCATCAAGGAAATGACTTCCAACAGACATTCCAAATTACACAGCTCCTTTGCCAGGGTTAATGCAACAGGGAGCAGAATAATGGGCTTAATGATTAAAGAGATGTAAACAAAACCACTAATTAATAGTCCTCCCTAGGAGCACAACCCCACAAATGCATGGGAAGCAACTGTACAAACAGCCCTGGGACCCACTTTGCACCTCCCGTCTCCAGCTTTGCTCAGTGTCAGGGCCTGGGTGAGCATCTGGGACATCTGACTTGGGGCTGAGGTGAGGATTTGAGGGCAGCATTCAGCTGGCGCAAGCTGTCACCAAAGACATCTCAAGTGCTGTAGTTTACATTTGCTGAGGAGGGAACTCTTCAGACCTCAAGAGACCTCCTCCTGTGAATTTGCTTGGGATCCAACACTGATAAGGGATATAGGGCTGGGTAATGCCTAGAGGAAAGCCTGGCCTTGCCATGTCTGTGGCCAAGGCTGAGCTCTCCCCAGCACCCTGAGCTTGGCATGAACCACATCTCATGCCTTTGGAGGATGCCAGGGATGAAGTCCCCGCCGAGGCAGAGCCTTTAGCTCTGTGGTGGACGTGGCTTTCCCCATGCCCTGCTCCCCTGGGTGTGCTTCACACTGTCTCTGAAGCATACTGTGGTCTCTGGGAACACAGCTAAGGGTGAGCACAGGCATCAGACAGATGAATCTGTGTCTGTCCCCCTGTGCTCCCCAGGGTGGCACCCCCCGGTGACCCGACCGCCATAGTTACCCCAAAGCATTCCTGTCAGCGATCCAGCCCAGCAGCCACCAAACAGCACCAACAGAGAGAGTGGAAAAGAGAGAAGAGAGGAAAAAGGTAAGAAAAGCATCGGGGAGCTGCATGAGGACAACCACAGCTTCTCTGGCAGCTCTCTGCCACCCCATGCCTGGGTTGAAAGGCATGATGAGTGCATCACGTTATGTCCTCCAGGATGGGGCTTATGTCCAGGGAAGGAATCATCCAGTGAGACAGAAGCCTCTGCCCTCCTTGATGTAGGTTCTGGGAGGGAGGCAAGCAGTGAAACCTCTGCTGCAAGAGGAAATTACAGAGAGCAGGACAGTGGGCAACAGCGGGCGAGCACGTGTTTTCCCTCGGCCAGGAGCTGGGGAGGGACCTCAAAGCTCAGCCCCAACCAGCCAAAGGCTGGTGCCTCCAAGGAACCTACCTGTGAGGCCATGATAGCTGCCATCCAAACAGGCTAACTGCTGAATTTCCTCCATTAAGAAATTCACTGATTAAGAGACTGAGCTGCAGTGCAGGATCTCCTGCAACCCAGTGGGACACCTGATGAGTCAAGCCAAGGTAGTCTGCAAGGTCCCTAGTTTTACCCAAACCTCTGTCCCTGCTTGGCCGAGCCCCTGCCATGTGCACTTAGAGGACTCAGCACTGGTGGCAAAGCCTACAAAGTAAAACATTTCTTAAAACCCACAAAACTACCTCCAGAGCCTGGCTGCATGTTAGTGAAACAGGTGGAAAGTGTGTTGAAAAGGGGACAGTTTAACTATGCAGGACTTCTGTGATGGGATATGAGACCTCTGTCCCGACCAGCTTCACGCTGGGTTATTTTGCAGTAGGTAGGGGTCCTCCTTGCTTCCAGACACTGGTGCCAAGAGGCACAAGGAGATGCTGCTTAGCAAAGAAAGACACATCTCTGCTGGATACCTCTGGGCAAAGAGTGGTGGAATCATTTTTGGGGTTGAAAGATACCTTTAAGACCATAGAGTTCAATTATTAACCTAGCACTGCCAGGCCACCACTAAACCATGTCCCTCAGCACCACATCTACATAGCTTTGAAACCCCTTCAGGGATGGGGACTCCTCCACTGCCCTGGAAAGCCTGGGCCAAGCCTTCGTAATCCTTGCTGGGAAGAAATTGTTCCTCAGCTCCAACCTAAACCTCCCCAGGTGCAACTTGAGGCTGTTTCCTCTTGTCCTGTCACTTGTTCCTTGGGAGAAGAGACCAACCCCACCTGGCTCCAACCTCCTTTCAGGGAGTTGTCAAGAGAAGGTCTCTCCTGAGCATCCTTTTCTTCACGCTCAACAACCCCAGGTCCCTCAGCTACACCTCACAAGTCTTGTGCTCTAGAACCCCCACCAGCTTCATTGCCCTTCTTTGGGCAACTCCCACCATTGCTCACCAGGTAACATGACAGGTAACAACATACACTGACCACTTAACCGTTCCACCAACCTTTCCACCACTCAGCCTTTCTCACTGCTGCAAGGCCACAGGCATCACCGCCTCTCAGCCACTCGCTCTGCGCAGTGCCTCCTCAGAGGGTGCCATGGGAGGCAAAAGCCAGCAGGGTCTTTAGTTATGGTTCTGGTTATTTCAGCTGATTTAATTTGAACTCTTTGGAGAATTACAGTTTTATGTTGGGCTTTTCATTTAGGCTGTGTTTGGATTGACGTAGTCGCTTTCCACATGGAGAGCTACGGCTGAGCCAAGACGGCCTCTTGCTTGGGATGCACAGGATCTGAGGGGGCAGTGGACAAGCCACAACAGCACACAGAGAGATGGTTTTATGGGTGGACATTTGCTTAGTGGTGATTTCAGTGTGGCACCAACAGAGGCACGGTTGGACCACCTCCTGCCATGCCTGCTGTTACCCAGGACCATGCAGGAAAACTGAACCACAGAGAGGAGGCAAAAGGGGCAGAAAACCCAACCAGCACAGCACATCAACTGGGAAGTGCTGCACCCAGACACCAGCTGCTCTCAGCCACATATTCTACACAGCCATCCCATGAGCATCGCTCTGCCCACCCAGCACTGCGTGAGCAAGGAGGGGGGAGAGGGAGGACACATCCCTCACCTCGTCCCATAGCAAATTGCTCATGAAGGAAGAAGAAAAAGAGAGGGGTTCAGATGTCACTGACAGAATTTTCCTGTTGAGACCAGGACAGAGGGAGAGTGGTGGGCTGGGACGTGTATAGCTGTTGAACATCCTGCAGCTCCCAGGGACATAGCAGCAACGAGATGCCAAGGAGAGAGGCAGGTGTTCTTATACATGCTTTATAATGTATAAACCCATCAGAAATAGCTGCAGTTCCTTTGTTCCCCTCACCCCCAAAGCCATGAGATCATCTCCTCCAGCAGGAACCACTGTCAGACGTGGGCGAGAGGGACAATCTCACAGGTTTACATTATCAAGAGCTCTTGTCCACAGCACAAGCTACTCAGTATCTACCCAGCTACAACTACAAGAGTGGGCAGGCAACACAGACACTTGCTGCAAACATACATGGAGGTGCAAAGGCCCTCTCTGTGGGAGGGTGTTCAGTGCCACGGTTGATAGGGGTGCTCACCCTCAAGAATTCAACTGCCTCGTGCCCAAAGGGACCTGTCCTTCCCTTGGAAGGCCGGGTAGAGGCAGGCAGGTGGCAAACAGTGCTGGAAAGGGCACTGTAGCTTCTCCATGTGCTCGACATTGGTAGGCAGGGACCCTGCCAGCTCCAGGGGCCAGCCCAGAAACACTGTCACCTTTGTGAAGTGGGGGCAAGGTGACAGTAAGCACTGATTATGATACTGTTATGGGTAGTGAGGACACCTGTCCACCCAGGAGCAGGCTGAGCCATCAAACTATGCTCCTTCAGCCATCAAAAAGTCTTGAAGAAAGATGCTTTAGAAGGAAAAGGCTCCCTAGTCCTCCTAAAGGCTCTCAAACCAACCAGCGTATCTTCAAGCTACTGATGCCCTTGAGCCTCCTCCAGACATGCTCTGATGTGTTGCCCTGGCAAAGAGGGGATCAGCCAAACCCCAGAGATCCATCCTCATGGTGTCCTGGGTGGCCTGCCAGGGGCTCAGAGCAATGTCCCCAGCCAGAAGACCTGCCCCATGCTGAGGTCTGCTGTCAGCCCTCCGCCCTGCCCAGGTGCTGGTTCATCCCTGCACCGAGCAAGCTGAATTTTCCTTTGCTCTTCCTGAGAAGAAAGCAGCATCTAAAAGCACCGGGTGAGGAAGGGGGTGAGGAGAGTGAGGAAGGCAAAAGTAACAAGTCAGGGAGGCTGCAATTGTGTGAGAGAAAAGGGAAGGAGCTGCCGCCCAGCCTGGGATGAGATGGGAGGAATGGATTACAGGCTGTAATCCACCGAGTGACCTCGGGGCTTGGACCCAGCCACCTGAGAGCCTTGCACAGTACCTGAGCTGTGGATAAGGACAGGGCTCCAGTTTGCACGGCTGCCAGGCCCTCCCCTCTCACCAGCACTAAACCTACTGCCAACAGTGTCAAAGGCACGAAGAGAGAACAACAGGGTGACAAAGAAGTGTGAACCTCTTCTCTCTTCTTTCCCTCCTGGGGCACCAACAGGGCACCACAGCCCTGGGGACCAGAGAGTGCCCCTTGCCTGTGAGGATCACATTGGCACCCACTCTCTGGGCACTGGCATGTCCCTCTTGTGCTCACACTACCCCAGTTGCCCCAGCTGGCAGCACAGAGGAGGGCAGGGCAGCACAAAACTCATCCCTGGATGCTCCTGCCCTCCATGACACAGGCACCCCAGACAGACATCAAGCCACCCTGCAGAGGAGGACCTGCAGGTGCCACCAGCTCGGTACCAGAGCCCAGCTGCAAGGTGGTGCTCAGCAGGGACAGGCCACAGAACAATCACACAGCACTCTGCCCTCGGCGTGGTGCTGCAGAGGATGTGGGCACAAATCCTGCTGGCTACAACCCTCTCCCTGCCAGGGCTCTGGGGCAATGCTCCACTCCTTGCAGCAGAGGAAAAGCCATAAGCTGGGGGTACCATTCTAGCACAAATACATTCAGAAGGCAGTTCCACCTGGCTGGCTGCTGCTTTGGCTGTCTGTCTGAGCTCCGGGATGCATAGCAGATCTATAACTCCAGCTCTGCCACCGTTAGGCCTTTTGTTTCCTCTCTAACAGCTCCTCTGCCCTCTTTCCAGTCCACTTTCACCACCAACCTCTTCCTAGAGTCTCCAGTTGCCTTGCCTTGCCCCCTGCCTGCTTGCTCACCAGCATTTGACAAACAAGGACAAATAGATCTCTGAAACAGCCACGCACCGCTGCCAGGAGCCATCCCAGAAGCAGAGCAGAAGGGTGCAGAGAAATGAAAAAAAAAATAAAAATCAGAGTCTAGCAGCCATATCAAACACTTGCATCCTCCTCCCACCCCGTCAAAGGGAAGGCAAAGAGCTGACAAGGACAACAGCCACTTACGCCAAGGCGAAAGCCACCAGCGCTCCCACCACCACAATGAAATCCAGGATGTTCCAGAGGTCTCGGAAGTAGGATCCATCCTGAAGGATCAAGCCCTGATCGATCATCTGCAGAGAGGAAATGGTAAGAAAAACAGGCAGGGAATGAGCAGCTCTGCCGTCAGGTGGAAGCAGCCATAGCTGGGATGTGCTGGGAACTGGGACATCTCTGGAGAGCAGCAGACCTGTCCCTGCACCCAAGGTATATAGCAATGAGCATCATATTTTGGAAGCTTGAAGACTGATAAAAGCACTGCTAAGCTTTCTCAACTCCTAACCCTAAGAACCAGGCTTTAAAGTCCCCATCATCCAAATTTAGGACCAGAACCCAAAAATGGAGCTATTTCCCACCCGGATGCAGGACACAGCAACCCCAGCACAGCCTGCCCACAAGGCCTCTTACCTTGATAACCATCTCAAAGGTGAAGACGCCAGTGAAGACGTAGTCAAAATACCTCAGGACCTGTAAAGAGAGGGCACAGGTGCTCTGCAGCCACTGCCAAGCAAACGGACTCACTGGTGCCCACCCAGACCCCATTATCACCGCACACCAGGGCTTGACTGGCTTGGGTGCAGAGAGGCAGGCAGTCTGCTTGCCCCAAACCCATCCTGTTCCCTATGAGGTTAGGACAGCCGTAAACCCAGCCCTTGTAGGTGGGAGGAGAACATTTCCCATGCATGGTCCAAGTTGCTTTGAAATCATGCTGTGAGTTGGAGTCATGCTCCCCCATACCAGCCCGTGGGCATACCAGCATCTCCCCAGTTTAAGCTATTTTACTGTCAACAAGGCACCCTGGTCTGCTCCCCAGGCTCTAAACCCCAAGTATGGGAGGCCAAGAGGAATTCCCAGGCTTGATAAAGGAAGGTGATGGGAAAGAAGTCAGACAGCACGGTGCAAGTGCTGTCATCACCAGCTGCCCTGATCCACGTCCCACATGAGCCCCACCACGGAAGCTAAAATCCTACAGGATACTCTGCGGGCAGGATGTGGGGAGCAGGGGAGATCTGTAATCACTTTGTTGCGGTCAGAGTTGGTGAGGACGGGATCCTCGGCCGCGAGGGCGATGCTGCTGGCGGCGATCACCAGGAGGATGCACATCTCGAAGTAGCGCAGGTTCACGATGTAGTGGCAAGCCCTCCGCACCCTGCGGGGAGACAGCCCGCACCCCTGCCCATGAGCCCCTGGCACTGCCCACGTGCAAAACCCACCCCACCCCGCTGGCTTCCAGGGCAGAAAGATGGGCAGCAGAGTCTGAGGAGTAAGCCAAGGGTGGTTTGGACTTGCTGACCCCTTTGCTTGGCTGTCCCAGCCCCCAAGACACCCCACGGCCAGCCAAGAAGAGTCCCTGAGAAACTGTGGTGCTTATTCTTCTAGGCTATTGGAACTGGACAAGAGTTATGGGAGAGCAGAAAACTGCAGAAAAATGTAACAAGCACTGAATAAAAATCACAGGTAACGCTCAGCAGTCGGGAGAGAAAACCATGAGAGTGGTTGTCCCAGAGGGAGAATGCTGCTGGGGCTTGGGGACTACCATGGCTGATTATCCAAGGTTGTTTGGGTGATATTCAGCCCCTTTCCCAAAGGCATCCCCTATTTTCAGTGATGCCTAGGTCCTTCCTCTTACAGCCCTCCCCAGTCCCAGAATCCTATGGTCCAAAAAATATCTCACGGGTTGGTGGTGCTGAAGATGAACATGGAGCTGTGCGGCACCATCGCTTTGCCACTCTCGCTTTTCTCCTTCTTTCGCTTCTTCTTCTCCATCTCCTCCTCATCCTCTTTGGTCTCAGCCTCCTTTAGCGGGCTAGCTTCGCCATCTGTCTTGTTGCTAACTGCAGGAAAGCGAAAGCCTTTGCCTGGTCTTGCACCCAGGCAGAACCCCAGGGTGTCCCTGCTACCCGGGCCAGTGCAACCCTCCCCCAGTTTCTGCTTTGCATCCCCACGCCGTTATGGGGAGAGGGACCAGAAGGGAAGAAAAGACTTGAGCTGCCAGGATGAAGCAGACAAAAGGAGTTTAACGAGGCCAGCTTCTGTGGCGCTGTTTAATTAACAACACCGTTTAAAGCGGCTCACCTTGACAGCGAGGATGCTGCTAAGGGGTTTGAGTGGCAGTGATCTGGGCAGAGGCTGCGGATGTGTTAGTGAAAACTGGGGATGTGAGTGTTTTACCCAAGTGAGAAGGAAGCAGGAAAGAGGGATCAGGTGGGTGGGAAGGAGGTGAGAACGGGAGAAGTTTCCCAGGGGATGGTGGCACATCGCAGCTGTGTTTGGGCTCCCTGGCAAAGCTGGGGTGCTGGAGGAAGACGCTGCAAGGAACAGCAAGGAAAGCCCCTCCAGGTGGTGGATGCAGATAGGAAAAGCCACACAAATGGCTTCCCATCCCTGCAGAGTCCCTGAGGGCTGGGAGAGGGGCTCAGGAAAGAGAGATGGGTCCTCACTCTGTACCACAGCGGAGTCGTGGACATCGATCATGATGGTGGTGCTCTCTGTGGCCTTCTCGGTGTTGGGCGTGATGGAGGAGAGGTCAGGCTCGCTCCGGCTGACAGTGCGGCTGGCCTCCAGCAGCGCTTGCTCGCTGGTGTCTGGGCTGCTGCAGTCCTGCTCTGTCAGGCTGCCTGTCTTTCCCCGTGGGGGCTCAGGTGCCACTTGCGAGGGGCTCCCCTCCTTGGCGGTCCCAACCAGCTCAGCATCACCAGCAAGAACCCCATTTGTCCTGCAGGAGGGATGTGGGAGAAAAAGAGGTGCCGGAAGATAAGGGGAAAGGACACGGAGCTGTGGGAACTACAGGACAACCTTCCTGGGTACCAACCTGATGGACTGCCCACTTGCATCTGGATCCCCCTGAATCAGCGCCTCTGCAGCCGTATCCCCACGCCGATCCCCATCCTGAGCCCCCTCCGTGGGGCTGGTCTCCTCTAGACCCATCTCCTGGCTGGCTGAGCAGCTCCCCAGGGCGCTGGCTGGCTCCTTCCCCTCCATCCGGGCTCTGCGATGCCGGCTGCGCCGCTGGCTCTGCCTCATCCTGGCCCTATCCTCGATGCCACCTCCTGCCCCATCCTGTTCGCCCGGTTCACAGTTCCCATGGCACGATTTCTGGTGCCAAGACTCCTTGTCTCGCTTGACCCGAGGTGACGGGCTCCTCCTGTCCTCACCACCGCCGGGGTTGGCTCCCGGGACCGGCTGCTCGGGTGCCTCGGCCGGCGGCCGCTCGCCCTTGCCGCCCTGCTCCTCGGCGCATTTCTCCAGGGCGACGCCGTCCCCCGGTTTCTTCCTGCGGAAGATGCTGGCGTGGGGGTTGATGAGAGGTGGCTCGTCCTTGTTGATGCCCTCCTGGCTGGACATCTGCATGTGCCGGCGCAGCTGGCTGGTGCGCTGCTCCCACACGGACATGTGGTGCCGCCGGCGACGCTCCCGCCTGCAACAGGGGACAGCGAGAGGTCGGCCTCCCGGCTGCCCCCTTCCTCCGCCACCACCGCAGACCACACCCCGGGTTCGATTTGGGAAGCGCAGGGAGAAAGAAAACGCCATCCCCATTGCTACAGGCTGGGCTCCCGCTTCATCTCCAGCCCTCCAAGCAGCCTGCTGGTGCTGGCAGGAGCTGGAAACGGGGCCAAGGCTCTGCTTCTGCCTCTCAAGAAGGCATCAGGCTGAGGAAGGACCAACCCCAACAGCTTCACAGCTACCCTGAAGCTTTCAGACAGCATGCCCAGCTTGCTGGGGGAAGAGCCAGCACCCCGGCTTTGCCTTATCCCAGACAGGTTTCCCAACCACTTTCCTCTTGTGTGATTGAGAACACCTTAAATACGGGCAATGTCCTCTCACTGCATCTGGGGATCCTTCCTTGCACTGGGGAGATCTGTATCACCAGCTCCACAGAGCTGGACTCCTTTTAGGAGCAGCGCTGCCCTAACAGTATTAACGATGGTGCAGAGGACTCTGATCCAAGAGCCAGCGGGGTGACAAGGGTGGCAGTCCTGGTGGGATGGGGACAGTGAGAGGAAGTGGGAGAAGATGCCAGGTCTAAGACCTGCCTTTCTCAATGAGGTGGCCCTTGGAGACACATGGCCCAAGGAAGGCCACAAAAATGATCCAAGGGCTGGAGCCCCTTTGCTGTGAGGCCAGGCTGAGAGAGTTGGGCTTTTTCAGCCTGGAGAAGAGAAGGCTCCAGGGAGACCTTATTGCAGCCTTTCAGTATTTAAAGGGGGCTTGTAAGAAAGATGGGGACAATGATTTTATCAGGGTCTGTTGTGACAGGACAAAGGGTGATGGTTTTAAACTAAAAGAGGGGAGATTTAGACTGGAGAGAAGGAAGAAATTTTTTACACTGAGGGTGATGAGACCCTGGCCCAGGTTGCTCAAAGAGGTGGTCGCTGCCCCATCTTTAGTACCATTCCAGGTGAGGTTGGCCAGGACTCTGAGCAACCTGCTCCAGTTGCAGATGCCCCTGCTCACTGCAGGAAGGCTGGACTAGGTGACCTTTAAAGGTCCCTTCCAACCCAAACCAGTCTATGAGTCTATTTGATGATGCCATGATTTGCAATGGATAATGTCAGTGGGTGCAGAAGGTCTCCTCCCTCCCTGTGCTCAGCTATACTCATCTGAGACAGCCACTCTCCCCGCCCATCCCAGGTTGGAAGCCTGTGTGGAGGCTCAGGAAGCAGCAGTTTCAGCTGTCTGCAGGGGAAGGAGCTGTCCTGGGCTCCTCTATATTCCCAGAGGTATGCTCTAGGTAGGGCTGGTCTATGCCACTCTTCCTTTTCAGCGCTGTAAACATACACACAACCCCCCCCTGGGGAAGACAGACATGCCCTTCCCAACACACCTATGCACACGGAAACACCCACGAGGCACACGCACGTGTACATCCACACATGTGTACATACACACACGTACACGCACCAACACGCATGTACTTCCACGGTACACGCATGAGGAGGCGAGGAACGCATGGAACCGCGAGCACCCGCGCGCACGAACAAGGGGGGAGGGGTGAGAAGGAGCACACTGAACACAGGCACGCACGCACACGCGACCCCCGCCACCCCCTCCTCGCCCCACCGAGGAGGCCAGAGGGGAGCGGCGTGCGCCCCGGCCCCGCGGACGGACGCACAGAAAGCACAGGAGCCACAGACGGACCCGCGCCCCCGCGGCCCACATACAGGTGGCTGCTGCGTGGCTCCCACATCGACATGTGGTGTCTCCTTCGCCTGTCTCTTCTGGGGAGGAAAAACAAACGGGGTCAATCCCCCCTCCCCTTCACCCCTTCCTTTGACTCGTCCGGGCAACGCAAAGAGGTGTTCCGTCCCCCACCCCAGGTGACCGGTATCTCTTTGCCCATCACCTGCTGGCTGCTGGGATACTGGAGGGAGGCAGCCACCAGTGAACACCCTGCACGTACACCCTCGCACAACAGCAACAAGCTGCCTGCAAGGCTGTCCGTGCTCTCACTCGCACTCTGTGATGATCCATTTCATGGTGGCCATGGAGCCTTCCCTGCACCAGCAGCAGCATGGGGAGAGCGGTGCAGGCAGCAGCCCCCCAGACGCCCCGGTGCATCCTTAGATATTGAACAACTCTTTCTGAGGGCTCCAAATTCACTTCTCCCAAGCAGTAAGGGGCAATTTGAATGGAGAACTGATGCTTCAGGCCATCCCTGAGCTGCTCAGAGCCATCACTGCAGGTTGATGCTGCCCTGACACCACAGAGGGGAATGTGAAGCTCCCCGACAGAAGCAAGGCTGAGATACCCCAGAGCCCCTGTCACCTGAGGAGCACAGAGAAGCTTAACAGGGCTCTCTCACTGCCCTTCACCCCCACCGACTTCAGGCAGCTGGAGAGATTCAAGCCTTTATCCTTTATATCAGCACAGAAAAGATTCAGGGAGGCACAGGCTCCAAGCAAATAGCCACGAGCGTATGCAGATGTGATCTACAGGGGTTTGGTGTGTGTGCACGCACACACGCGCAGGACATACGAGCAAACAAACTCCACCCGCACAGGACCAAGCGCCCGCTTGCCCAGAGAGCTCACGCAGGCAAGCTGGGGTGCACCTCGCTACCACTCTGTAAGTGCAACGATACCCTCAGCCCCCGGGGTGAGTCACGACGGCGATTGCCTCCTTCCGTGACGCGGGAGCAACCCGGTGCCAGGCTCGAGGCAGAGCGCGAGCTGCGGGCACCCGCCGCCATCCACGACGCGAGGGGCCGAGCCTTCAAAGGCATCCACGCACCACGTTAGGCACCAAGCACATGACAGCACCCGCATGCGTCCATCTGGCCACCCACTCGTCGAGCAGCCCCGAGCCATCTGCAGCACCGGTGCCCGTGTACAAATACAATACTCCGATCGGCACCGCAGCCGCCCACGCCAACCTGGCCACGTGGGAGCACTCATCCGCAAGCACCGGCGGGCATCTCTCCACAGGCAGGAATGCACGTACCGAACCTGCCTCTGCTGGGTACCCACATCGAAATGAAGCCATCCTATGTCTGCACGCACCCAAACGCAGAGACCGGCTCGGCTTCGCCCCTCTGAGTTTCTAACAGCCCTTCGGTACCGGCTCTGCTCTGGGTTCTCCCTTCCTATCGTGTTCCTGCTGTCCTTCCCCAGCTGCTGGCATCAGCATGGGACCATCAACAGCACATCAGTCACCCCCACGGCATCGCAGTCCCTTTCCCTGCCCCTGACACAATCCATCCTGATGAGAGGGAGGAAGTGGAAAGAGATTTGTGATTATCAATACGTCCCATTTCAATGCCACTGGAATAATGACAAAAGGTTAATGAGATCTGTTTTCTTAACCAGCTACATGTGACAATAGCTAGAAAACTCTTAGCAGGGATGTGCAGTGTGGGCAAATCCTCTAGTGCCCTAATATAGTCCATCTCCTCCTCTTCCTCTCCTATCTATACATTCTCCAGCCTCTAAATCCCTCTATTCCCTCACTTTATCCAACACGTTCCCACCAGCAGCCAGAGACAGTCATGACACAAACTCTGCCATAACCCCCCCCCCAGTACCTGGCCAGTCACAGATTTAAGATGAACATCCCATCACCCCCAAACATATCTATGGCTGCTGGGAGACCAGGCAGGGCTTACAAACACCCCCAGCTCCTGCTGCCCCTAAACCCAGGGGTGATGCCTGCAGGGTGGGGGACCTTTGCATCCCACCGCTGCCAAGCCAGGGAGGGGGCCATTCCCAACGCTGCCTCTGACCTCCCCCCCAGATCAGGGCTCGTCTGGAGACAGCAGTTTCTCTCAGCAAATCTGCAAGAGATTCAGCCATGTATGATCTTGGCTGGGTTTCAAAGCACAAAGAAACCTAAAATTCCCTGGGAAGGAATTCTATAAAAAAAGAAATAAAGAAAAAAAAAAATTTAAAAAAAAATAAAATCCTTTCAGCCGTACTGAAATGTACTGTTTCAGGAAACAAATCAAAACGTCTCGTTCCAATGTTGACTTCGAAAGTTTTATGTGATTTAGACCATATGACACTGCAAAATAAAGGGAAGAAATATGTCTAGAAAGGAAAAAAAGCAGATTTTCTTCTGCTGAGACACAGAGACAAGGCTCCTTAACACCATGCCAGGGGTTTATGTGGTTTGGGGCTTTTTTTTCTTGCCCAAATCAAATTGCTGAACAATCAAACATGGTTTTGCAAACCTGCTCCATCTCTCCTAACTGCATTTGCTACCAGGGAAGGAGCCCGGGGGAGATTTGTGACACCGCCGTTCCCTTCTTCTCCAGCTCTGGCCACTCTCCCACAGCTTTGCCATGAAGAAATACTCCCCAGGAATAAATATCACCCCTCCTCAAGGAAAACTTGAGGTACCTGTCTCCTCCCTCAGCCTCCTTCCCCACCCCTAGCAGCAGCCCTGAGTGTTTGAGCTGTACACTTGGGGCAGAAAAGTCTCTTTTTAGTGCATTTCTGCCATGCCCAAGCACTGAGACTGCTGCTTGGGTCAGGGCTGGGCATTCCCAGGTCCCGGTCCTCGCTCCAACACCTCTCCAAAAACACCGCTGCTCGCGGGGAGCATGTTCCTAGATCTCCATTCATCCTCAGGAATACACCCGGAGAGGGAGTCACCTCTTGCAGGGAGCCCTTTTTTGCAGTAGCAGCCCCACCACCAGCCATGCCAGGCTCCACTTCAGCTCCTAACCCTGCTGAGAAGCCCAGCTGGGCTTCAGCGGGTACCGGGGGAGCAGTGGGGAGGTATCACTCACTCAATAGCAGGCATGTTTGGAGCAGACATGGGGCTGACTTCTTTGGCTTTCTGAAGGGCGTGCTTCTGGTTAAAGGCCTCCTCTTCCTCCTGCTCATCCTGCAGAGGAAAAAAGGGAGTTGCTTAGTGGGATGCTGGGGTTTCAAGGGAAGGTGCAGCCATCAGAGGCAGCGAGGGATGCGTGGGGCTACCTTAAATACCAAGGCATGCATTAGAAAAGGGGAGAGGGCACCCGTATTTCCAGAGACAGCCTTGATTTTATTACGGGGATGCAACTTCCCCAGTTACTACGCCAAATCTTAGTGAAGGCGTCAATGTTACTTAAATAAGTGAACCCAGCCCACTCCAGGCAAGAACCAGGCTGTGCACGCTAGAACAGCCCCAGACGGTGTAGACCAGCTCAGCCCTCCCTTCTTCATAGCCACAGGGGCGAGACAGCCATCCCCTTGATGGAGTGGGAGGCAAGGCATCCATGAATGACCCCAGCAGAGATCGTATTGCTTTAATGAGTATGGTTGTGTCTCTGGAGAAAAAAATGTCATTAGGAGTCATTAACGTGCGTTCAGCCTTTTCAAAAACTCAGCGCTCCCTTAATTGATGCTGCTGGTACGCAGCAGGGCTCTCCCACCCCTCTCACCCCAGCAGCAGCCAGCAGCTCCTGGAAGTGCCACCTGCACCTGCCATGGGAAGACAGGGACCCCCGCATGCACCTCTTAGGCAAACGAGCACCATGCCCTGGTTTTGTGTGCTGCTAATGGGTCAGATTTACACCAGCACAGAAGTCTCTCAGTAAACCCCAAGGACCTGAGGAATAGGTGTGGGCTCTGAATAAAAACCCCCTAAAAAAACGGGGCACTGCAGGATCACCGGTCCCCTCCAAAGAGCAGCAACAACCTTTGCAGCTCTCGCCTACTCACCGCTATCCTGATGGTGCCCCAACATTTTAGCATTACCCAAATATTTCCCAGCGTGGCCTTAAAAACAAGCTAAGCCCAATAACCTTCTGAAGTACCATCCTAAATTGCATCCTAAATCATGTCCATTGCCCTGTGGGCACATGGGGAATAACACTGACATCACTGGAAAGCACTTCCTGCTTCACATCTCCAGAGTGCTCGGGCAGATAACTGTCCCTGCATCAGGCCCCATCAGAGAGATGAGGGTTATCTCAGTCTGACTGGAGGCAAAGGAAACCAGGGAGCTTAAATGGAGAAACAGTTGAGCCACGCTTGATGAGAAGTGCGGGTGTTCCTGGAGAGACACAGGACTGGCAGGTTTAAGCACTTTCCTAAAGTCACAGTCTAACTGTCTTTGTCCAGCAATACGAGTTTCTGTTTCAGGAGATCATGCTAGGTGCCCTCCTGGAGGAAGATCCCCCATTTCCAATTTGGCCCGACCTCTTTCTCAAAGCAAACTGAGCTAAGGGACAAGGTGACCCCATCTCTGGAGTAGGATGCCCAGTGCCTTTCCTGCTGGCCCCATCCTTCACTGTCTTCACACCAGCAAGAAAAGAAATAGGAGCAACCTGGACTTACCTTGGTGAGCTCCTGAGCATTGGCCAGGTTGTCCACCGCAATGGCCAAGAACACATTCAGCAGAGTATCTGCGAGCAGCTAAGGATGCACAAGGCACATGTTAAGGACATGGGTGTCTGCAGCCACCAAGGGAGGGTGGCCCTGACAGCTCCACAGTGAGGAGCTGCCAAAGGGACAAACTCCTCATCCATCCTATATATAGAGCCCTCAGTGCATCTCCAGACAGCTCCTCCACTGTGTTTGGGTTATCCAGGGCTGTCACACGTGTGATGGGTCTACCTCAACTGGGAGGGGAGGAAGGAGCAGTAGGAGGGGAGGGAGGAGCAGTAGGAGGGGAGGGGTTTGCCCCAAGAGAGGCAGGTGAGATGGGGTTGTCTCTGTTAAAAACACGGCAGCCAGGTGGATACAGTTTCCAAACAAGGTGAGGACGATGAAATAGATGGAGGACCACATGCCTGAGCGAACACCTCCCTGGGAGCGGATGCCATTGTACATCACCTCGTTCCAGTCCTCACCTGTCAGGATCTGCAGGAAAGCAAGCCAGCAGCTGTCACCTACACCTTCTTGTCACCTGGACGGCCCCCTCCATCTATCCCACCAAGGTGCAGGGGCGAAGCCCAGAGACCTTGTGCAGTGGATAACCCAGCTCTACAGCTGCAACACTTGAGGGAGATGATGTCAGACACTGCTGAGGATTTAAGTCTCCTCAGAAGAGTTTAGAAACTCTTCCACCTTGCATAATGGAAGATGGAAGAGTTTCCATCTCTTGCCATCTTTGTTATACAGGAGGAGAGGAAGGAAGCAAGTGATAGCCTAAGATGATGGAGGGGAACTCCTGTGGTTTAAAGAATCCCTTCCAGCCAGGGGGGAGTGAGCAGAAAGTCCCAGGTCCCTTTGGTTGGGTCCCCTTGCATCCCAGCTCCTACCTGGAACACTGTCATGATGGCTGCGGGGAAAGTGTCAAAGTTGGCTGATGGTGTCCCATCAATGAAGTTAAACCTGGAAGTAGAACAGGAAGGACATAAATGGGCTGGAGTACCAAGGTCATCATACCCCTGACAGCTGTGCTATCAGCTCTCTTGTTCTTAAGCGAACCTTTTCCCACTTTAAGGAAGGTCTCCTGAGCATTTGGTACCAGAATCCAAAAGATGTCCTGGCCAGAAGCACCCACACGACCCAGAGGCACCTGTCCAAGCAGGGACTTTGGAATGGGAGATGTACCACTGTCAGCAGCAGGCTGAAGGGCAAGGCTAATGTGTTCCTAGGCACCTAAAAGGGCTTTAACACCAAGAAATGCCTTTCCCTGGACTTAGAACAACCTACCTGCCTCCAAACAGCTGCATTCCCAGCAGGGCAAAGACTACAATGAAGAGGAAGAGGAGGAAGAGCAGGCTGATAATAGACTTCATGGAACTCATCAGTGATACCACCAAATTCCTCAGTGATGCCCAGTACCTAGAAAACAGCAACAGTGCTGGAGCACTCACAGTGATGCCAACAGGAGAGCCTGAATCTGGGCTGCAGCCACAGTCTGAGATGAAGGGTGGCAGGTGTGGATGGTTGGTACATACTTGGTTATTTTAAATATTCGCAAGAGACGAAGGGCTCGCAGGACACTGATCCCAAAAGAGGTCCCTGGCCTGAAGATAGCCCAAACCACTTCAAAGATGCTTCCCACTGTGACCTGAGAAGCAGACACAGTCATGAATCAAAGACAGGCTCAGGATGGGCTGTTGCAGGACTGAAGACAAGGTACCCACCACCTTGCCTGAGACCTGGTGCCTCAGTGTGGCCCGGGCAGGCTGTCCTATCAGAAAGGGTTCCCCTGCCCATCATGAAGGCCATCCAGTTCTCCTCCTTCTCAGTGTCTTGCACTGCAGACACCTGTCAAGCATCTCCTCCTCCACACACAGCATGTCTGGGCCACTTACCCCACAGTCAAAGCAGTTGAAGGAAGAATGGAAGTAAAGGCGCGGCCCCATCCCATACATCTTTAAGGACATCTCCAGGAGGAAGAGCCCAAGAAACAGGAACTCTGCATAGTCTGAAAGAGAAAACCCAAATGCGCTACCCTTGGGGCACCAAGGCTGTGAGGAGCACCCTGCATGCTTCCACCCATAGCCCACATAGAACATCACAGGGTTAGGACAAGTTAAGGACCATGCTGTTTCCCCCAGCTCTCAGGGTTTGATTTGAGGGAAGCTTGTCTGCAAGGACCTAGATTGTATATAATAGAGCACCAACCCCACAAGTTAATCTTTCAGGGTAGGTGCACCAGTGTCCCAGGGATCTGAGAAGACCAGAGATGGCCAGCATGGAGCAGAGCAGCTCTTTGGCATTATACAACAGTGGTTGAGGTGTTTGTAAAGACATCGACCACAAGACACTGGAGGAGAATATTGGCAACCTGGATGTAAATCATTGCATGGCTGGAACTCAGCCAGGAACACCAAGCTGAACAGCCAAGAGCCAGTGAAAACTTCTCCAGCTACTTCATGAACGTTAGCAGGCAAGAATCTGGCTCTTCACCTTGTCCCAAAGATGCTTCTCACCACGACCAGCTGCCGTACCACACTGTGACGTGCTGGGATCCTGGCCGGTCTGAGCGTGCTAATGCAGACCGGGGCAGACCCAGTGCTTGACAGGGATAGTTACAAGGTAACAACACATCTGAGAAAGCAGCACTGTCCCTACTGCAGCAGCTTAGCAGTAATACCTGGCTGCCGTGGGGCTGGCTACATCGCTCTGCAGTTACCACCAAGCTAGAATAGACACGGATGTACTGCCTTCGAGACCTGACCTTCTACCACAGCCCAACGTGAACTGGGGGATGCTCCAGTAACTGGTTATCTCCATGCCGTGCTCTGCACCAAAACTTTAACCAGGGGGTTCTCCAATGGCCAGCCCCACTCCTGCAAACTCACGCCTCTCCAGCAATTGCCTGTGGGCATTCAAAGATGGATCTCCAGCAAGCTTTCCATCACCACTGTTTGCGATTTTAGGATAAAACACAACCTAGAGCTACAGTCTGTTTCTCCTGCTTGACCAGCACATCAGACCTGAAGGGCTTGAGGCCAGTAAAACTCCTCCATGGAGCTGAGACAACCATCAGTGGCCATGGGCAAAGCTGAACTAAATGGCTGTACATGGTCCTTCGTTATCAACAGTGAATGTAGTTTGGGTTATGCCCCACCCAGCTCCATACCAGCATGACTCTGGTGGGACTCATCCCTATGTGTCCTGGGGCAAGGAGAAAGGACATGCTGCAACCATCAGCTGCTGGAGATAAGGTTGCACGAGGTTTTTCCTGCCCATGCAGTGCTCTCACACCTATACAAAGCCCAGGGACTCACAGAGGAAGTGGGTGAGCCAGGCTGGCTGGTTGTGATGGACGATGGCCACGCAGGCAGTGTTGAGAGCCACCAGGCTCAAGACAATCCAGTAAAAAACCTGGGATTTCACCATGTGGCGAACGGAGATGCGCAGGAGTCGCTCCTTGTGCCGTAAGTAGGAGGCACCGTCCACTCTGGCACCTTTGAGACCAGAGTGACTCAAGGGGTTACCTAAAGGAAATAGAGGGAGGAGGAGTTAGGTGCTCCAAGTCAAGGTAAGTAGAAGAGCTGGGTGCTCCAGCCTTCCATGAAATGTGAGACAGGACAGACAGCTCAAACACGGCTCTTAAGGGACACGATTTATCCAGACAGTTTTTATATGGCCCAGAGGGCAGCAGGTAGTTTGTCCCCTGTGCTGCCAAACTAGCAGAGATGGCTGATCTGTGAGTCTCCACATGATGGCTATGGCCCTGGAGGCTGAATAAGCTGGCAGAGGTTTTGTGAAAGCAAGCTGTAAACTGCACTGACCCAAGGTTGGATGAAGAGGTCTTCTCTGCGCCAGTCTCCGCTCACCCACGGAGGAGATATCAACACAGTGCTCATCACTCGAGTCACGGTTCATGGCATCCGTACGGTTCCTTTTGATGGTGGCTCGCCTGAGCACTGGAAAGGGAAGAAGAACAGATGTTGGAGCCACAGAGGCCCAGCTCTGCCAGTAGCCAGATCATTGGACCAGCACCTGGTGATCAGTACTTGCTAACTTGGGTCTGGTAACAAGACAGAGATACTCAGGTGACCCTAGTCCAGACCTATCCCATGTCGGACCAGACACCTTCTGATCTCCACGTTCTCTCAGGGATTATGCTGTCAATCTACCTCCTCTCACCCTACTGGGGCATCCCCAGACCTCCCATCACATCTGGAGGGTTTCTGCCTCCAGCTACAGGCAGGCAGAAGGAAGGGCAAGAAGATTTTCAGGCAAAGCATTGTTAGTCTTACCTTCTAAGGCTGAGGTCCCAGCATTTTTGTTCTCTTCAGCCAGCATGACTTCCTCTACGCAAAACACACAGTTCAGCATCAGGAGACAAGACGCCATTGACTGAACACATCACACCTCACTGCTTTGTCCCTAAGCACTTTGCCCAGCCTGGAGATGGCTTCTCTAGGTTGCAAACTCTTGTCAAGTATTGGTTAAGCATCCAAAAGCAAATTCTGGAGGGTGGCAAGTAGCAACTACCACACATTCCATCAGAAAAAAAAATTACTGGCAAGCAACCCTTCTTCCTTCGCTGTAATTAGCCCCACTAAAGAAGTTGAACACCATAGACAGGTCTGAGACTCAACATCCCAATGCAGGACCAAAGCTGAGGTCTGTGGCTCAGGAATCATTTCAAGATACCCTTTTTTATTTCCCATGAGGGACAAGCAAGGACACAGGCTGTGGCAGTTTGGGGACTAGCACCCATGTCTGGCTGGGTGTCAGCAAGAAGCTTGGAAACCTCTGCCACCCCCAGCCCTTCCCCAGATCCAGGAGCCTCAAGGTGGGAACCAGTGAGTTCATGCCCTCCAGACTGCTCCAGGAGCAGGTGTAGCTAGAAAACACTTCACTGTCTCTGTCAGCATTCTCTGCTCTCCCACTGTCCACCACAGCAGGGACTCCAGCAAATGTCAGCAAAAAGGAAACCATTATATAGCAAAGCTCACAGCTGTGATGCCCACAGCCTCCCCTGGAGATGTAACATACCTCATGTTTAAAACATGATGGTTTCATGCCACAGAATGTGAGGTTTCACCAGCTGCTGACAATGTCCTTGCTTGCAGCCTGGCCAGACCATCACACCACCTAGGGCCAAGCTCACCCATGTACTCAACACCACCGTGGGAGCACCTGTGTAACTTTGGGGTTGCACTAGATGACGCTCAGAGATCTTCCCCCCATTGTCACCACTCTGCATGACCAGCGGCCTGCAATGCCCACCAGCCCCCTGGGAGCCTCCTTGTCCCACCAGCCTTTACCTGCTTTGTCTATCCAGGCCCGGTAGCCGTTGAGCTCCCGCTCAATCTGCTGCTGTCGACGCAGCTTCATGAAGGCTCGGCGGTTCTCCACTCGCTCACGCTCTTTGGCAAACTCCCTGGAGAAGGGCAGAGGGGGTTGGTGAGAGCATGGATGGGGCGGGCAACAGGGTGAGTGGGGGGCTGGGTGGACCACAGGGCAGGGAGGGAAGGTAGGGACTAATGATGGGCATGAGCCAAGGGCTGCTGGTGCATGTTGGCAAGATGCACAGCCATGGCCAGCTGAAGCGTGGCCAGGGGATGGGCCGTGGAGGAGGAGAGGTTTCTTTGAAGGAGGAAGAAAGGCATGGATCTGCATGAGCAAAGCCCCTGCTCAGTCTCTTGGCCCTGCATGCCCCGGGTGGGGGTCACTGCTGTTCAGGGAGGATGATCCCACTGCCACCAGACTCCAGAATTAGCTCAGCTTCTGTGTGTCCCTTCAGGGAATAAGAACTGGACACTGTGGAGAGGCAGCAAAGGGATGGAGGAGGACAGGTCCAGTCCCATGCCTTTACCTCCTCCTCTGAATCCTTTCTCTTTCCACCCTCTCCTTAGTGTATTTTCCCAGCACTTGAGCTATCCCTGTTGTCCTTTTCTACACTTCAGTGTCTCACCCTAACCGTCCCAGTGTGATGACCAGTCCAGAGAAGGACAACAGCTTGGTGGAGCTCTGCAGTGGGCAGCAGGGCAGGCAGCACCGCACAGGCTCTGTGTGTGCAAGGGCATGTCAAACACAGAGCTAACACCATGCCCACTACTCATGTGTCCCCTAATACATGTGGTGCACAGATATACCAGCATCCACATGCTCAGGCGCACCCCTAAGCACACGCGTAAACACACTCCTCAGTACCTAAGACACAGGATTTCACATATAGCTCAGCCCAGAGTTGTGCAAAGACACCCATACATAGCTAGGGCTATATACATCTTCTCACATGAGGTTAAAACAGAAGACCATGCATGGTCTGCTTTCTGGGCTACACACACCTGGGGCTATATGCAGGAGACCCGTGCAGGTTTTTTCCCCCACCCTGCTATGAAAAAGCACACGAAGCCTTAAGCATATGTGCAAAAGACCATGAGACACACACAGAGAAATGGAAATATTTGGCAGGAAATGCAGGTATGGTGAAGTAGACAACCTCCTACCTGTGCCATGGGTTCTTATGTCAGACAACACGCCTGGAGCTACTTCTAGGAAGTCACACAGCCCGTTCTTGTACACACTGTGTACTTGGGGCTCCTAGACCTGCACATTATACTTCTATTCACAATCACATTCACACACAGGGAACATCCCTCACACCAGACATCCCCCCAGCAAGCCCTTCCTTCCTTGAACAACATCAGGGGGATGCAATCTGCCGGCTGCAGCTCTCCATCCTCTCCCTGAACCTCGGCAGCTGCAGAGCCCCAGTTGCACAGAGGAATCCAGCCCATGCCCTCAGCTCCCTCCCAGTCCCAGGCTGCTCCAAGGGAAGCGTGATTGCAAAGAACAAACGGCACCGTTTTCTCTGCAAGACAAACATCTCTCTCCCCGGAGACTAGCAGCAATCTCCTGCCTCAAAAAAAAATATAAAAAAAAAAATTCAAAAGAACTGAAAGAATTGGTCTGTCTGCTGCAGAGAGAGTTCAAGTGCATTACCCAAGCTGAGCTATTACACCCTTAATGCTGTGTGGGCTTTTGCATGTGTGTGTGTGCACGCGTGTGTGTGTGTGTTTGTGTGAAAAGCCCTGAATGTTCCCTGCATCTCTTGTTTGAGATCCCCAGACAATTCAAGCGTTTTTAATTCCACCCCAGGAAGGTGAAGTTTCCTGCCGCTCTGGCATTAAGCAGCAAATGACTCTCCCCCTCCAGTGCTGGTTTTCAGACTGAAATGAGACTTTCTTCCTAGGGCAGGGAAGGGGGAGTGAACAAAAGGAAAGGAAGAGAAAAGCTGCCTAAGTGGAGGGAAGGAGGGCGGGAGGAGACGGGGGAGAAGGAAGGGCCCCCCACAGCCAACAGCGAAATGTGCTCTCAGTTTTGGGCATGCCATGCCAAAACCCCTCCTTACCCTAGCTAGAGGAAAGGCAGGACCATTTTGGCTGCACCATCATCCCTCACTGGCCTTTCTTAGCAAATCCGGGATGTCAAGAAATGAGAAGATGCCATTTGCAGCCAGAGTTAGTGGGGAAGTTGCCTCACTTCTTCTGGTTTGGTCCACATGTCCTTCCACGTGATGAACCCCTGGCCCACCGGCCATAACCCCATGCCAGCCAGCCCCTTGGCAGAGCTTTTGCCCGCAGAACCTTGCAGATATATTCTGTAACTGGGAGTCCTTGGAAACCTTCCCCTGTTTTACACCAGCTAGGAATCCAGTTCTTCTCTGTCAACTCTCTTGCCCATCCCTCTGTCTTCCAGCTCCTCCTCTGCTGAAGTCAGTGTCTCCTTTTGCTGCATGACGAAAGAAGCTGTCATCACGTGTCCACAACAAAACCCAACCAGAAGGACCAGCTGGGCCTCAAATCACCTTTTCCCAAAGGAGTGAATGGGAGCATCTTTTCCAGTGCCCTACTCATTGAGCACCATTTTCCCCTTACCCAACCATTTGCTCACAGAGCCCTAATTGACAAGGAGCTGGTGCCACCACACATCCAGGGACAAGGCCTGTGCAGCTGCATCTCCAAGGGAGACGCTTCCCACACCCTTGATCCCTAATGGAGCTTAATTGCTTTTGTCCATTAGAAGGCGGAAGGGGTGACAGAGAGGGGATTGGGGGGAAAGAAAAAAAAAAAAAGTTAAGCTCAAGTTAATGAATTATTACATTTCAGAGAGACACGTTACCGAGCAGGGCAGCAGCGGGGGCTGGTGACATCTGAGAGTGGGTAGGCGATGCTGACAGATCAAGGATTGCTCAGAGCCAATTTGCAGCAGCAGGTAGAGATGATACTGTATGTGACTGAGAACAGGGCCAGCGATGGTGACTGACAGCCGCTTGGGAAGGCTCCAAGTCGCAAGGTAGGGTGGCAGCGCTTCGGCCTGAGAGCTGGGTGCCTGCCTCCCATTGAAGGGCTCTGCTTCCTGGTGCGTTCGGGTTACACCAACAGGGATGACTGAGTTTTGCCTTGCAAAGATCCCAGGGCTGTGCTTCCCCATGGGGTCCCTGCAAGGAGGCTCAGAGGAGCCCATCAGATAGCACAGCTCCCATTGGCAACAACTGTGCTTGTCCCCGTGGTTGTCCTGTCCCCAAATCCTGATGCCTCCAACATGAAAACATCTAGCTACGACAGCCGAGCTCCACTTGTGCTGACCCGGTATCATTGCAGCCTTTCCCTGCCCAGCCTCGTAAAGCTGAAGGCACGCAGCGAGCGATGGAGGCGAGTGCTGAAGGTCATGGTGGGAGCTGGGGAGCAGTGTGCCATCTGTCTACCTGCACACAAGGGCACATCCATCCACATGCCATGCCCAGCCTGCTGGGGCAACTGGAACACAGATGTTTTGTGCTCCTCCTCTGCCTGCAAATTCTCCTCTACGGCCTTGGCGTTGCCCTCACATGCCCTGAGAGCATCTCTGCTCCCAGCAGGAGACCCTGTGGGACAGCATTACATTCAGCCACCTTCTTCCCTGGGTTCCCACAACCTCACTCACACCAGGGTAGCACTGCTTTCACTATACCACTGCACTCTGCTCAAAGGACTGTAGAGCCCAGGGTCTAGTTTCAATGGGAGAAGAAATCCTGTGGAAGCACCCAGCTTGAAACAGGGCCCTTGTTTTTGAAAAACAACAACAAGAAAAAAACAAAACACAACAACAACAAAATAACACAAAAAAAAAACACCCCCCCAAAAAAACCAAACCAAACCACCAAACACACAAACAGGAAAAACAAAACACCACAAGAAAGCCAACAACCAAATGCCAGGTAAGGAGAAAATAAATAAATAAATAATCACAGGTGCTGCAACCCACTTTTCTCCTTTTTGGAGCTTCTTTGAGGTATCCAGTGCTGATGACTACAATCAATATTGTAGCTTCTGTGCTTTGAAACAAAAAGACCATCTTCAAATCCACCAGTGCATTGCCTTTTGCCACCAACAAACCAATTCCAACAAACCAAATGGTTCTTAAAATGATACGAGGCAACAGAAAGGATGGGGTGGGATGAGGAGAAATACTAGATTACGTGGTGAGGCTGAGGCAGCAGTACCATGCTGCTGTGAGAAAAAAAAATCCCTACATAACAGGATGTATAACAAGGAACACCATCTGTAAGCCATCAGGTAAGACTGCTGCTCTCCTCAGCGCTTGCGAGGTCTCGGCTTCAGGTGTGAGCACCACAAGTTTAAGGAAAAACCGCCTTCAACTCCAGGAGTGTGTCAGAGAAGGTTATGGGACTGAACCGACAACAGACGGTTTGGAAAACACGGATGAGACAGTTGCAAACCAGGGGGATCAGATGGTATTTACCCAAGAGGTGTAAAGGAACTGAAGTAAGACTGTTGAACTAACTGTGCAGTCTGTAACCTGGCGCTCCAACTTCAACAGACGGTGGCAAGCAGGCACAGCAGAGCTGGCATTGCAGACTGGTCTTATTGCACTGAACCGACAGCAGGGTGTCCAAAAGGTACCAAAACCTCTGCAGAGGGATGATGTGCTTCACAGGGCTGCTCTGAAGGAGGCCGTGTTTTTTGGAGAAGGCTAATTGCTTGATTTAAGTTAACTTGATTTGCCAGAAGTAGTCAGAGAAAAAAATCAAGATCAGTTTGGATGGGGCTCTGAGCAACCTGCTCTAGTTGCAGATGTCCCTGCTCACTGCAGCTGGGTTGGACTAGTTCACCTTGAAAGGTCCTTTCCAACCCAAACCATCTGTGATTGTAAGATTCCTTAACAACACTGGGCTGTCTCAAGATTAAGTCTTCCCATGAAGTACTAACTGGTGAAAAAAAAACCAAACCAAAAAACCAGAAACATCCAGTTTCTTGTATTCTCTTTTAGTGGTGGCCATTAGCTTTTGCTTATCCCTGTGTACTTTGGCCAGAGTTGTGACAAAGCTGGAGGGAGAAGCAGAGTGTACAGCTGTTGATGCTAAAGAGAGCACTTTTATGGAATGCCGTCGGACACACGAGTTGGGGAATGAAAAGCTGACAAGCTGTTGACAATATCAAAGAGTAAAATGGGAAGAACTGGGAGATACCAGCCCTGAGATTATCCATTACACCCTTGTTCCATTTAAGAAGGGGCAGATGCTGATGGTTACTTTCTACCTTAGAGAAAGTTCACTATTGTCTATCTAGATTTATCCAAGGCTTTTGATACGGTTTCCCACAGCCCCTTCCTTGAGAAACTGATGTGTTACCCTCTAGACAAGTGGTCCATGCAGTGGGTGGGGAACTGGCTGACAGGCCAGACCCAGAGGATGGTAACAAACAGCTCTTTTTCAATCTGGTCACCTGTCACAAGTAGGGTCCCCCAGGGATCAATATTGGGCTTCACAAGTGATCTGGATGATGCAATCAACTATAGCCTGATGAAGTTTTCTGATGATACCAAACTGACTGGAGAAGTAGACACTTTGGAAGGGAAGGGAGAGGCACCCTGCAGGAAGACCTGGATGCACTGGAAGTGTGGGCTAACAAGAACCTGATGAAGTTCAACAAGGACAAACATAGTCTTGCATCTGGGAAAAAATAATCCAGGGGCGCAACACAGGCTGGGATCTACCTGGCTGGGGAGCAGCTCTATGGAAAGGGACCTGGGGGTTCTAGTGGGCAACAAACTCAGCATGAACAGTGTGCTGCAGGAACAAAGAAAGCCAACAGGATGCTGGGAAGTCAGTATCTCACTTTACTCAGCACTTGTCAGGTCACACCTGGAATAGTGTGTTCAGATTTCATCCCCACTATACAAAAAAAGATGTGGACAGACAGGAGGAAGTCCAGAGAAGAGCAACAAACATGGTCAAAGAGCTGGGAAGCTGCTATATGAGGAAAGGCTCAGTTTTGGTTCAGCCTTGAGAAAAGAAGGCTTGGGGAGGCTTTATCACCATGGTCCAGTATTTAAAGGTGGCTGCAGAAAAGACGAAGATTCCCTTTTAATAAGGAGTCACAAGAAAAAGTTGGTGGGTAATGGGTACAAGTTATTCCAGGGAGATTCCTATTGGAGATGAGGAAAATTTTTCACAATGAGAACAATCAGCCATTGGAATGTTCTCCCCAGGGAAGTGGTGGGTTCCCCAACATTGCACACTTTTAAGATCCAGCTGGACAGGGTGCTGGGCTATCTTGTCTAGAACATACTCCTGCCAAGAAAGGTTGGACCAAATGATCCTTGACGTCTCTTCCAACTTGGTATTCTGTGATTCTATGATTTATTTAAAACAGATTTTGTTATAGGTACTCACTGATATCTGTCACTTCTACCAGGTCCTAAAGGAGCTTATATTAGACAGGATTGATAACAAACAGCATGAACAATTCAGAAAGACCTCATCATGCTAGTTTGTGCTGACACCCTACTCTAAAAGGAGAAGTGAACAAAAATAGAGGCAGAAGGGACAGGCAATGACAACATGAAGACATGGGGAGAAGGCAGCCCAAGTGGGAAACTGTCTCCACAAGTAGGGAAAAAACAGAGCGGCTCCAGATGATAAGCCACCAGAAGGAAGGTCAAGACTCCCAGCACTAAAGATCTCCCGTTATAAACTGGTCCCTCAGAGAGATATGGGTCATTGTAGATCCGCGTAGGGCCTAAATCAACAGGGACAGGGTCACCGTTGACCAGCTGTATTATAGGATCTCTCAGGTCCAGGCTTTGGGCAGCTTTGAAGATGAAGACCCAGCACAGCAATGGAGACACTGAAATGACGCAGAACAGTGGGAGATGCAAGAGAACTAAGACTTTGCATCTGCTGATGGGGAGCACAGCCCACTGAACAATAAGGACTTTAAAAATCTCCCCTCTTCTCTTCAATAATCCCCATTTCTTGTCTACACTTAGCTTCGGTCAACATGCTCTCATTCAGCCAAGAGCAGGTTCACCCATTGATTGGGAACAGAGCTGGGCTTTAGTTGTGCCATTCTGCAAAGCTTGTCCCTCATCAATGGACCTTAGAAGAGATGCAGGTGCCCAGTACAGCCTCTGTGTTTCAGGGTGAGATCAGCCCCTCTCCACATACTCCATGCATGCTCTCCCAGAATAAGAAGTACTCCATGATCAAAGTGAGAAGAGCACACGTGGATGCTTTGTGTTCAGCTCAACCCTGCTGTGACCTTTAAAAAAATGATGGGTTTTCCATGACACTCAGGGCAGCCAACAGTTTGGAGGGCTTATTGTTCTGAAGTAGAGAAAAATAAACGAGAAAGAGGACAAATATCACCAGGAGAAGGTAACTACTGACATTCCAGTTACAGAGCCTCAGTTCCAACATTTCTCCAAGGGTGACAATACTGAGGTTTGCATCTCTGTTCCCATTGCTCAGAGATGTCTGCTGTTTGCGAGGTTGCACCAAAGGTGACAATAGCATAGTCAACCCATACTGCAAGAAAGCTACCAAAAGGTGGCCAAAGGTCTGGTGGACCCAGCAGCAAGAAGCAGAGATGGAAGCTCTGGATTTTATTTCGCTCTTATCAGGCAAGGCTGGTATAAGCAGTGCAGCTTCACTGCTTCAAGAGCCCCGGGCTTTGTTCGCAATCACTCCCACTGGCTCATGCAGAGCTGGGAAAACATCACTCCTCTCCCTCCTTGCTATGCTCCAGTTTTTATCCTCTGTATCACAGAATCACAGATTGGTGGGGGTTGGAAGGGACTTCTGGAGATTATGTCATCCAACCCCGCTTCTCCAGAGGGTCATCCAGAGCAGGGTGCCCAGGATCGTATTGTCCAGGTGAGTTTGGAATCTCTCCAGAGAAGGAGACTCCACAACCTCTCTGGGAGGCCTGGGCCAGGCTCTGCCAACCTCACAGCAAAGAAGTTTTTCCTCATGTTCAGATGGAACCTCCTGGGTTCCAGTTTGTGGCCATTGTCCCTTGTCTGTCACTGGGCACCACTGAAAAGACTCTGGCCCCATCTTCTTTCCCTCCATGGGCCTTTTAACTATTGATCAGATCCCCTCTCAGTCTCCTCTTCTCCAGCTAAACAGCCCCAGGGCTCTCAGACTTTCCTCACCAGAGAGATGCTCCAGTCCCTGCAAACTGAAAACAGTTTTACAGTCCCTCTTTGCAAGTGACAGCAATCTGCCTGTGAAAGGTGCACAGGTGGTGCTGCAGGTCGAGTTACAGCATGGAAAAAATAAATAAATTTTAAAAAATCACATATTTTCAACATTTTATCACGTTAACTTCCCAGGAATGTCCAAGCACTCTGACTGACACCTTCAATGCATGAATACAATGAATTCAGAACCAACCACCAAGTGTGAAACCCACCATGCAACTGCTAGATACATCACTCCACCACTGCCAAACAAACAGCTGCCCACGATGCACAAAGAACTGATAACGCTACGCGATTCATTCCAGGCATCCCGACTACTTCACCCAACAGGAATGCCCAGCACCCTTGCAAGGATGTAGCTGGCCGTGGAAGAACTGGGCATCTCCAAAGCCATCCACCAAGTCAAAGAGCTGCCGCCATGACCACACAATTGCTGTCGTTAACCAGGGTGAGAGAAATTACGACAATCTGGAACAAACAACTCCAAAAGTTGAGCAACCTGATCGAGTTAAAGATGTCCCTGTTCACTGCAGGTCCTGGATGGTCCCTTCCAATCCAAACCAGTCTAAGATTCTATGAGAAGCAATCTGTAAGCAGGAACTATCTGCCGAGTGCTTTGTCAAGAGGATCAAAACCAAGCCTTTTTCAACCACAGTCCTCAGACAACGGGCAGTCCACAGAGCTGATTTGCAAGGAGGCACGAATAAGAGCAAATTTAAAGCGGTTGGAACATGCTGGCAAATAATTTGCAGAGAAATCAAAGGGGAAAGTCACTGAATCTTCTCTTTGTTGTGGATTTTTTTTTTCATCGTGTCTGGCTGGCTCTGTTATTCCCGTAACACCGGGGGATACGGCACACCAGACATGTGCACCTCTTGTCAGAAGGCTTGTTTGTGAAGGGCTTGGAGGCCCTCGTCAGAAAGGTGGTACAGCAGAGTGAGGCACTCACTGAATATGGATGCCCACCTGGCTGCTGAATATAGATGAAGATCTCAAAGGCTCCCTTTGCTTCACACACGTTCAGACACCACATCAATGACAAGAGCTTCCCCAGAACAAAGTCACAAGCGTGGCCATTTTGCACCAAACATGGCCTATGATGGTGCTGAGGGCCTGGCTGGAAGCATCTACCCCCATGTTACACGTCTATCTCCAGAGGGACCTGGATAAGCTGGAGAGGTGGGCCCAGGTGAACCTCATGAGGTTCAACAAGACTAAGTGCAGGGTC
>WTSP01003611.1:34649-55960 GCA_025331215.1 Actenoides lindsayi
CCTCTCTGCACCACAGCGGTTCTCCCTTGGAAGAGGTGCAGAGCTGCGGGTGCACCCTGCCCCACTGCAGCAGGGTGCTGGATGACACCAACCAAATTGGCAGCAGCCAACGCTTGATATGAGTCTCAGCATCTTCCCGAGCTCCCAAATCCACTAGATGCAACGTGGCAGAAAACGGGGCGTTTCAGCTGATGCTCCATCCTCTCTTGCTCCCTCTGACTCTCTTCTGCCAGGACTATTTCAGTAGCTTGTGTAGCTTTAAAAGCTGAGCAGTCACATCTCCTTAGGCTTCATACCTGCTCTCAAAGAGGAACAGGGCCAATTCTTTTATTTTTTTTTTTTGCTTTTTTTGCTTTCTGTTAGAATTAAGTGATCCGTAATTGCACCCATAGAGGGGAGAAGTTAATAGACACAGTAATAAATGCCAAAGCCCCAGAAGAACCGGCTCTCCAAGCCCCTGCCTGGAGTGACTCCATTTCCTCTTAATAGCGTTGCATGCAATTCCAGCGCATGTGTGTGTGTGTGTGTGTGTGTGTGTGTTAGTATTTAGAAAGAAAAATCAAGGAGCCTCAGTATGATGGAAATCATTTCTTTTCCTCTCCCACATACTTTGTGCTTAGGAGCAGATGGATCCAGGCTGTTTACATCACGGAGGTCATGCCTCAGCTTAACAGTTGGGGAACTGACTGTTGAGAGAGATGCGCATTGCAACCAGAAGATTGCTAAATCTGGGCTCCAGCAAACTTCTGATGGTAGCAAGTTAAACATACAAATGTCCTCCTGCAGCCTCTTCGCATTCAGGACCTGCCTCGGGTGTTCAGTTGTCTCCCCAAAGAAAACTGCTGCCGAGACAAAGCGAGAGCAGAGAGGCAGCTCTGCAGCAGCTTGTGAGCATGAACTTTAAGAAGGCTGGAAATCCTGAGCGGACCTCGTTATTCACTGGTGCAGATGGTGTAGTTTGCAAGCAACGTGGGTCCAGGTTTCTGCAAGTGGGCTACCAGGGCTCGCTGCTCACCACTGCGCCCCGAGGTAACGGAGCAACCACAATTTCAGCTCGCTGGGCATGGCTGCCTATCTTCCCCCAAAGCAGTGTCGTAATGCTGGGGAAAGGTTTCCTTTGCACGGAGGCATTTCCATGGAGCTCATCCCCAAAGTGACCTTCTCCTCCCAGCTCAGCCCAGCTGCAGGACATGCAGAAGGATCTGGCCAGATCCATGCTCATCCAGCTCAGAGGCTGGGGGATGCAGAGGCCACCCTTCCCCTCCTGCAGCAGAGCCGAGTGCTCTCTACCAGCACAAGAGAATTGCGAGAAGCATTCAAACCAATAAAAACTGATCAAGCAAAGTAAAGAATGATGCCCTTCTTGTTCCACTCAAGGACATACATTGTTTGTGTGTAGAGGTCCCATCTCCTGCCTTGTGTTGGATCCCTGCACATCTCTGGCAAGAGGATGCTTTGCCACCACCGAGGTCCTGCATCCACCAAGCTGGCTGCAGAGCGTGGCTGTGGTCGAGCAGGAGGACTTGGTGGCCTTGCCATCGGGTGGCAGAGCCCAGCTTGCCGCCTCCGCTCACCTCACTCAGCCCTCCAGGGAGCTGAGCAGTCATGCTTTTCCCTAGGTATCTGGCACGCCACAAGAGCATCTCCATTGCCAATTAGGCCACCCACCCACTTGCATCCTTCCCCAATACAAACCCTTTCAGTGATAAACAAACAGTCGAAATGCCAACCGGCGCCTGGGAAGAGCCCTAGACAACTGCATCCAATTCAGCGGGCGCAGGAACAGCTGCATCGTGCAGTCCTGGCACAGGCACCAAGCACGGACCAGGGCACGGGCTGGGCATCCCACCAGTGGCTGGCTTGCAGGCCAGAGAGGTGCTACCTTGCTGTGTCCTCAAGCTGCTCCCAGGGGCATCATACCAGCACCAAAGGCCTCAGTGTCCAGACAACACGCTACACTGGCACGATTCAACACCACAATAAGGGGCTTTTCTAGCAGCCTAGCCCTGAGCTTCCTAACTTTTCTTCTCTGAGCTTTTGGAGGAAAGCTCCTGCTTGACACCGATAGCCAGTTGGACTTGGCTCAAATCTCCAAGCTGGATGTGACATAAGAAATGCAAAAGCCACCCCAACACTGCCTGGACATCTTCATTGGCTGTGAGAGTTTCCCGCCTGCAAGGAAGTGTGAAGTCCTTCCTGAAGCTTGTCCCCAGAGCCCCTGGACTCAGTCAGACCCCAGACTGAGAGCTAGGGAAATTCAGCCCACCACCAGACCCTGAAGCCCAGCCTGCCTCTTCAGAAACTCTTCTGAAACCACCACCATCACATTTGAACTCATGGTGACACTCAGGGCAGTGACAGAGATGATGAGGGCCAGTTTCCACAGGGATCTCTGTATCTGAGAGCTTTCCATCTGGTCAAACCAGTGTTATGCTGGCTTTTTTTACCTTGACATGATGGGCAATTAGGAAAAAAACAGACCACAACAAAAAAAACCCAAACAACCCTGCTGCTGGGCACAGGGTCCCCACTGCCACCTGCAGCAAGAGCAGAGGAGACCATCTCCTTCATCCACTGCAGGAGAGGACATGCTTTCCCCATGTACCAACCCCTGCCAGCGGTTGAGGGTGTGCTGATGCAACCATAGTTCATTGTCATGGAGACAAGAAGCCTTTTTCTCTCCAAACCCAGTTTAATGGCTTGGATTAGAACCTCCTTTCCTCTGGGAGAAGCAGAACAGGGACAGTTGCATTGTCCCTATGTCTCTGGTTTGTCCACATGCACTCCAGGCACCCCTACCCTTCACCAATGTGCATTCCCCACCAGCACCAGGCACACCATCCCGACCATGGCCCACACAGCATGGAGGTGCCCTGCTCCCAACACCACCCCAAACCATGTCCACCACACTCCATCAGCCAGCAAATGCACACCTCACAACAAACACATCCTGGACTCAAACACATTTCCATAAGTCCTCCTCATGTCTCTCCTCTCCAACAGCCACAAGATCGACCCTGACCATTTCTCACAGGTGACCAAAACCACGCAAGGGGAAACAACAAGAAAGCATCTTCAAGGCTGCCCCTTTCCCAGCTCCTTCAGGAGCAAAGAAACTAAGCGGAGCTGGTGAGCGATCTCTTGCTGTGGGGCAGGCAGGCATGGAGGGGAGGGACCAGCTACTGGGGTTCTGGGGTGCATGGCAGTACCAGGGGCAAACCTCAGGGCGCAGAGACATGCGATGGTCATGGCCCAGAGGGGAAGTACAGCATCTTGCTTACCCTGACAGCACTCCCAGGACAAGGTTGAGGACAAAGAAGGATCCAATGATGATGAGGGGGATGAAGTACAGCCAGTTCCAGGTGGCTCCTAAGGCATCATTGGTCTGGAGGGGAAAGAAAAAACACGTGTGACAATATCTTCAACATCAGCACCCAGGGCAGATTCTCCCTTGAAGCTGACCACACCAGGCTACTTGGGGTGATGTGGCCAAGCCTGGATGGGCACTGGGTGCTGCCTGTGCAGACATGCCTGCAGGGGAGCTCCCAACCAGCAGTATCCTGATGCCTCTCATGTCCCCATCCATAGCAGGGGGGTTGGATCTAGATGATCTTTTAGGTCCCTTCCAACCCAAACCATTCTATGATCCTCTCCTCCATGGTGTCCGGCCCTCATCAGGCAGGACCACTTTCCTCTGCCTCCTACCACCCCTGCAGGGATACAGGGGCTGTGAGACAGCGGTATAGTCAGAGAAGCAGGGCCCTGCAGTCCAAAATCAGGGTACTGAGGGCATGGTAGCCACCTGAGCATGCCTCCTACAACAGCTTGATTCAGTTCTTCCACACACATCCCACCGAGATGGGGCAAAGCAGCCCTGCAGCAGCAGGGCCTGCCGAGACCAGCACAGGTTGAAAGGGAAAGATTTATAAGGTGCCTTAGGGCCAGGGAAGCTGGTGGCTAAAGAAGAGGCAGCTGGTGCTTCTCTTTCCATGCACGGTGGGAAAGGGGCTGGCATGGACAAGCACCGCACCTTCAAATGGGCATTTTGCTGATGGCATCATCTCTAATACCATACAGATGCCCTCCAGCCCCAGGGATGTTCCCCCAGGCCCAAGGAGCTGAGAGCGGAGGGGAGCTCCAACCCCAGGGCAAAGCCTGACAGCTAAAAAGGCTGCTGGCAAAGTCCTGCTCGGCACCTCCAGACATTAATTCACTGAGGCTTTTAAGAAGGCAGTGCCCCTCTGCCCCTCGCAGCCACTTCCCAGGCCCCATTTGTCCTCCCGTGTCAGGCACGGTGCACATGATGCCGGGCTGAACGGTGATGCGGCAGAACGTGACTGTCTGGGGGAGGTGGTATCAATCTTGTTGCGATGAAAGGCTCTTTCTCTTTTTCTCTCTCTTCCCCCCCCTCTCCCCGTGCTAATTAAGCCCTCATCTTCGTCTGAGTCATTGGCACCACGTCTCCCGGCCAGCCAGTGCAGGAGCCGAGACAAGGCCCTGCAAGGGCAGAAGTGCATCTCTGAGGAGGAGAGAAAGCACTGTGCTGGGGTCTTCCTCTGCTGAACGAGGTGCAGGAACCTCAGCCAGGTGTCCCCATCACCCTGACACTGAGCCCATGGCAGGAAGGGTGACACCAGTGCATGCTACTGCAGGCACAGACCACAGCACCCGGAGGGAGATGCTGTGGGCAGAGATCCCAGCGATGAGGAGCGCCTGGCACACATCAACAATAAGGGCTTTGAGGTCGGACAAAGCATCTGGAAAGACTCACTGCCCTCCTCCTTCAGCACCAGGGAAACCACACACGTCTTTTCAAGATCCTGCACCTTTCAAGAGCCCCAGTCCACCAACAGACCCTTGGGGCCACAGGAGAGGCAAGCACAGTGAAGTGGGAATGATGCATGGGAATCCCCTCCAGCCAACACTCATCACTGTCTTCCAGGCACACCCAGGTCATGGTGCTCTGCTCTAACAGCACCATTTGCATGGCATGAGTCTTCAAGGCATCGTGGAACACCTTGGCCCAAGCTTGGCTAGGATTCAGCTCCCCACCAACATGCCATTGGGTACCTGCCAGCCATGCCAGGATTGAGTGCCTTTGAAACGGGCTTCTACCCAAAAACCATGGAGTTTCCCCAGGGTCCTTAGCACAGAGGATACAAAACATATGAGCCCATTTCCTACAGGTGAAGACAACACCTTCCCCCAGGGCTGGGCTATCACCACCCCTCCTTTGGCCTTCTCTCCATCAATGCTCAGCAGGAGATGGAGACAAGATGGTGGAGCAAAGGACAATTTCCCCAGGGTTATCAGCCAGAGATACCAACAGCAGCACCTGGACTACCTCTTCCCACTCCATTTTGCGGGCATGGCAAAGCTGGTGGCACTGAGGATCTGCAGCCAGGATACATGAGGCAGGGGATTGGAAGCACCCTGTTGGGGTGGACTGTCTGCAATCCAAACTTCTACAGGTATTTGGGTACCCACCTCCCATGGCGGGTAGAGGTAAAGGAGTTTAGAGACATTTTTAGGGCAGTTTGGAGGTTACTCACCCAGCACCACTAGCAGCCAGTAGCTCCAGGAGGGACAGTGCTGGGGCAAGGGAGAGGACAGGGAGCTATAGTCACGGATCCCACATACGCAAAGACATAGCACTGGCCACAGCAAGCTCAGGGATGGTCCCAGCCACCCAGGCTGATACCAGCAGCCCCAGGAACAGTCCTGCTCTGAGCAGCCACGTTGGTGCCCCTGGCTAGTACCAGATTTGTTGGGATCCTCCAGCCCAAAGGGAGGATTTCCCAGGGATTATCCCAATGCTCCCTACAAAACCAGGAGCTGGCGATGCCCAGCCAACCTGTGGTGGATTCAGCCCATCAGTTAGTACCTGCTTGGCTGCTTCAACTGCCAAAATTTGCCCTTTTTCTTCCCCAGGAGCTGAAGAGTTGCTCCAGTACCTTTGCAGCACCCAGACTGCAGAGATCCCAGTCAGACGAGACAAGAAGCCTTGTCCTGGAAATACAAGGGCTTAGTGCTTCCCAAGCACTGCATCTTCCACTGCTTCTCTAGTCTGTGGTAGAGAGCATGAGACCACAAAGCACCCAGGGCAGCAGGACACCAGTGCACAGAACAACATCTGCCCAGGAAACCAAAGGAACCATCATGCCTGGCCACGTGTGCTGTCAACCCCAATGCACTGACACACACCATGCTCCCAACTGCAGAGGACGTGGACTGCCAGGGTCTCAGAGAGTTGCTGAGTCCAGCAATCTCCCCCAGATTTTGTCAACTGTACCTTAAAAAACCTCACTATTCATGCTAGAAGGTTCCTCGAGCAGATGCTCTAATGGCTGCTCTCATTTTCAGCCTAAATTTATTTGGGGTCATTTTATAGACTACTTTGTTCTTTGGCCAGCATTGGCCTTTGGCTGAAATAGCTCTTCTCCTTCCCATTTCCCATCCTGATGTATTTATAGATGGCAACCATGGCCATCCCCAGCCCCTGCTTTGCTAGCCAAAACAAGGTTCCTCCAATTCTTTCCTGCATGAATGGCTCTTTCTCCCTGTTTTATCTCATAGCCCCTTCCCTGTTCCAGTCCAGGCTCAGTTCATCTTCCCTGGACACAGGAGACCCAAGTGAGTGATTCTGATGGGTCCCACTCCATCCCTGCAAGAGATGATAGTCCCTCCATCCTGCGCTCACTAGCTCATCCCCTCCTCCTCCACACAGCTACTTCCCAATCAGCAAGACTTGGACTCCTAGGAGATATCTTTGCTGTTCCTCAACAAGCACATGGTTTTCCATTTCTCACTGCATCCCACATCTCTTCCTCCAGCCCTCAAACTCCTCCAGCCCAGGGTGGCAGCCTCCATCCCCCCAGCTCTGGGAAGCCAGCAACACTGGAAGCAGGAAAGCCTGTGGCTCATCCCCAAGGAGCCCCACTGGTCTCCACCAGCCACTATGTCCCCTCAACACCATCCAGCACCATCTTGACACTACTCCCTTACCAGCCTCCCAGAGCTCCCCTTCTCCTTCCCCTCTTCTCCACTTCATTAACACTTTCCCATAGCAAAAGCTTTACTACAAAGAACAGCTCTACACGTTTCCAGGTCTCCGATGCCAGGTTAACCTGGCGTGACCTACCTTTGGCAAACCCATGATTCATTTTCCTCTTTTGCCTCCCAAATCTGTTCCGAAATGGCATGCGATTGAGGTCAGGCTTACAGTCCTATTCCTGCCTGTCTTTCTTTCCCCTCCTCCCCCCGCTTTTAAATATAGGCGTCGCATTCGCTATTCTCCAGTCAGATGGTGCCTCCCCCAACTCGATGGAGTTGTTAAAAATACTTGTTACCAGACCTGCCATTTCATGTGCCAGCTCCCTCCGAGCACAGGGAGGTGGGGGGAAGCCATCCTGAGTGTGGGGCTAATGGGTGCGATGGTCTCAGCACTTGGCTTTCAGATCGGCTGCGCTCAAGGCCGTGTCCTTGTTCTCCCTATCCAGCCTTTTGTTGTTTCTGTCTTTGCGTTGACCAAAAGCTGGGGTGAAATCCCCATCCGTGCCCGAATCTCCCCAGCTGTCACTTCACCATGCCTTGCTTCCATCTGCATAGGTGGGGAACCGCTCACCACCCCTTTACGCATCCTTCATGAGGACTGTGTAAACTTTTGGTGGCTCCCATAGCAATTCCCAACTTCTTTGGCACCAAGATGTAGTTGTCTTGACTGAGCAGCCTCTTTTCCCATCCCTCTGGGGCATCATTTGTTCTTAATATCCCTCCATAGGCCGTGGTTTGTCACCTTGGTCCACTGTGACTTCTCATAGGTTTCTTCCCCTTTGCTGAAGGCACCAGGAGGTCATCACATGCAGAAGTCAGAGTAGACACAGGGAGTTTAATCCCCAGATTACACAAATGCTGTAACTCCTTGAAGGAAGAAATTCCTGGCTCCTGCCCCCGGCTCCCTGTGCAGCACAGCAGATTCCATCACTCATCCAAGCCCTTTGGGAAACAGACGACCTGCCTGACACATGATCTTTGCTGCTTCTTCCCTTTAAGATGACCACCTTTTTGTTATGCACCCCACTAGCCTAAACCACCACCACCCAAACTCTCTCATGGCCACGAAACCAAAAAACATTTTTGCTACCACCTCCACGTATACCTGAGACAACCAATGTGAGTTTGTCGGTGAAGACTAAAGAGCCACAGCTTCCCCAGGGGACAATGCACCCAAGGGTGTTTCTCATGCCAAGGCATCGGTGGAAACTCCCAGCTGGAGCTGAACCACCACGCTCGCCTCTTGGACATGACCCAGCCTTCTGCCAGAGAAGCCTCCAAGCCTACAAAGAACACCACCAAGACGTGGGAGCAGGACCCTCCTGGGGTAACAAAGCCAGCACAGCGTGTCCCCACCTGTCGAAGGAGCCCCCATCCAGCTCATGCTTCTCAACCACTGGCATGGGGTTATTCTTTCGGCAGTTCTTGTGTTGTGTTGGTTCGAGGTTTTTTGTTGGTTTGTTGGGTTTTTTTTTCCAAAGGGCAGGAAAAGGCACAGGGAGCTGCAAAAGCAGGTCTCACTCGGGGGGCCAGAAATCTAAAGAAATCTAAATATATACCCTAGTCGAATGCAAAGCACAAGCTCGCAGCCCACACGTACCCTCCCTCGGGCTGCGCTCGCATGGGAAACTTTAGGATTTCTTTGCTATAGGGGAAGGGGAGGCAAAAAAGCCCAACCCTAAACCCCACAAATTCAGTCTATCCTACCTGAAAATGAACAGAGAGCATGTTCTGCCTTTGCAAGGCGCCCTTAATGGCACCCTCATTGCCCATCAGTTCAGTTGGTCTGGGGCTGTGGTCACCCAATTCATTTGGGAAGCAGCAGGACATGGGGAGCCACTGGGCTTCATTCCCAAAGCCATCCACCCTCGTTGATTCTCCACTGTCTAGTAACAGGACTGGGCTCCCACTTCAGGCTTTTCTTGGAGAGGAGCTTTCTGCCCCTTCCCAGCAGGAGATGTGTCCTGGAGACCTCCACGTCCAGCTTGGCCAACATCAATGGCACAGACTGATGCCCTGTAGGCAGTCAGGTCCCCTCTCAAAATCTATCTGCATTAGAAGAAAGCTTCTGTGGTTTCTGTTTGAATCCAGACCAAAACGGCACATAATTAGATTAGGTTAATATACATTCATTACTGTAACCAACTGGCCATGATGTGCTCAGAAGATACAGCAGCACTGCGCTACGGGAAGGGGGTGGGGAAGCCACTGGACCTCCAGCAGCACAGGTGGCTCCATCCTGCTCTCATTGCAGCCCTCTGCCATTGGAGCTCCTACCCCATGGAGAACCACTGCAGGCAGGCTTTACTAGGCAGGGATGGGGTGACCACACCGTCCCAACTGCCGTGGCTTGGCAGGAGAGGTCTGTCTGTCCCTTCTGGCTGCAATCCCAGTGAGGGGGGGTTTGGGGATGATGGGGAGACACAGAATCTCAGGAGGCTTTGCCCTGGGTGCTGTGCCTGCCTTCCCCAGCACTTTGCTGGGGCTCAACGCCCAGAGCAGGGGCAGAGCACACATGCTGGGACAGCGGGTGTGAGAACACCACAGCTCCCATGATTTGTATGCCAAATCCTTGGCTTGGCAACTCCCAGTGGGCTTTGCCGGGTGATGGACACCCACCATGTCCCTACCACAGCTGATGCCATCTCCCCAGGATTCCCACTGCACCCCCTGACCTGCAAATCACGGCTGCATCCAGCTGAGAAACACATGCAGGCTAAGCAGGAATAGCCTCAAAATCCCCATACCCCAGCAAAAAGGGGGAAAAACAATAATTTAAAAAATACCTTTGAGCAGATTCCCTGGCCCAACCGGTTCCCTCAAGACCTTGACACCCTCTTGTACTCTCCCCAGCCCAGTAACAGATCTCTTTCTTCCCATTAATAGCAGTAATTTGATCTCCTGCATGCAGGGCCATGCTTCACTCCTCGCTAGCCCTGCCTGGTATCCATCAGTGACCCCGGAGCTGGACAAGAGCTGAATGAAAATGCTTTGTTTTGCCCAATCAGGTTAATGAGGAAATTGGTACATTTCCCTCCCAGGGCCGGAGCTGGACTGCACCAGGATACATCCTGCCATGGCCTCGTATTGGGGTCTCTAGGAAGGCACCTCCTGCTCCGTGCCCTGCTCGCAGTGCTGCCTTTTGCTGGCCCCACGGTGCTCTGGGGTGCCAGGACCAGGCAGGAGACCTTGCAGACGAGTGCAGGAAGCTCTGCAAAGCCCACAGAAACTGGGCATAGAGTCATAGAATCATTTTGGTTGGAAGACACCTTGAGGATCATGCTTGTGTCTGTGCATGTGCTCAGGGAAGGGGAAGGAACAGGGAGGCAAGAAAAATTCCTAGATGCAGAAACATCCCCAGCTCCAATTGTGATGCTCTAGGGACAATAGACCCACACACCACCTTGTTCAAGGACCCAAACTCACTCGAATACCCTTACAACCCAGCCTTGATGCAGAGCAGTCCATGCACTAGCACAGAGGTGTAGAAACAGCTTTGCAAAGCCTCATCAGCACAATTTCCAGCGCTAAACCCGCTAATGAAATTACAGGTCCTGGACTTAATGAAGATGAGCAATAGGAGGCCAGGCAGCACCAAGATGCCCCGACACCTCCTATCCTTGAGCCTGGAGTTGTTGGGCAGTGCCAGAGCATCAGTGGGTCTGCTGGCCCTCAGCTTTCCCACTCCTGCCAGCAGACAGTCTAAGAGTGAGAGTTTCCCGCGCGGGCAGAGGGGTGGGTGTGGGCAGGGAGCTTTTGACAGAACATGCCTGCAAAGCTGGCGATCCAGCAGACACAGTTTGTTTCTTGCTGTGTCATTTCAGCGCACACACACACACACACACACACACACACAGAGAGAGGGAAAAGGGAAGAAAAAAAGGAAAAAAGAAAAAAAGAAAAAAAAAAAAGCAGGAACATTTGGCAAGCTGGCAAGGGTCTGGCTTTGCTGAGTGCGAAGAAAGAGAGGTTTCTTCCAAAGGGAGGAGAGGGTAAAGCAGGTTGGCTGCCACACACGTGCCCGTCAGGAGTGGGCTCCAGCACCCACGGCTGGCAGCACATGAGCTGCTGGCTCAGGCACCAGCAGGAGCCATTTGGGGGAAAACAGATCATTTCCTTACAGGTTAGGAAGGTTTTAAAGTTTTGGGGTGAAACTTGAAGTCTCCTCTCTGAAGTCCTTGCTAACTTAGTCACATTTAAAGCACTCGGCGTTGAACGTTTCGAAGGGAGAAGCGGGACCAGGCTCCGTCCCACGGTACCGCGAGTGCTGGGGACTTTTTGGCAGCACCCGCCCGCCCCCCAGCACACCCCACTTTGCCCGCACGGCCGGGAGCCACCAGGAATAGCTGCAGAGGCATTACAATCTGTGCTTGCTACCAAGCTGCTGAGAGCGCTGGGTGTTGATTAAATTTTCATAACTCCCCGACAGGATATTTTTTGTGTTGCGTTTTAATTTAAAGCACACAAGAAAGGACTCCTTTTCCCTTTGCAAGCATTCCAGCTTGAGAGCCTGGTGTCATCCCAGGGCATGGAGAGTTAAAATGTCAAGTGGTTTCCTCTTTTTGCCATCCCTCCCTTCTCTAGCCTCTCTCCCTCCTCCTCCTCTCCCCAGACACCAGCTCCAGCCAGCATCGCCCCTTGCCAGCAGCCACCATTACCCATTACAGTTCCACCTTCATCCTCTTCGCTGCCCAAAGGAGCAGCAAGGCAGGCTCAACTCCCAGCTGTGGGACCACTGCTGTACTGAGCTCCACCAGGGCTCTGCCCATCACACTGGTGTCAGGGCAGGTGCTGGTTTTGAGGGGGTCTTTGCACCGCTGGCCCTCGCTGCAAAGTCCCTACGACCCTTGGCATGTGGCTGGCACCACTGCAAGTCTCACCTTGGGAGCAGAGACCCCAGGGAACAGTCACTGATGTCCAAAGGAGCTGCAGCAGCTTCTGGAAGCACCAGGGCTCAGGAAGGTTTCCCGGCTCAGCTCCAGATCCAGGTAAACCCCAATAGAAGCAAACTCCTCCTTGGTCAAGCCCTTCATTTCACTGGCCCCCAGCTGCCCCACATAAAGCCAGGCACTGCACTCAGCCTTCAAAAGGCAAGAAGAAAAACTTAGCCAGACCTGTACAATGCTCAGGTCCTGTTCACACTGTTCACACATAGGTGCCTTGGGCAGAGCAGCTGAGCATCCCCAGGGACAACTGTGACACCCTGGGAATTTATGCCAATATGTGACAAGCAATTTTGTTCTCACACAGATGGAAAAGTAACTGCTTTGTAATAGATTCCTCCTCTGAGCTCCTCCAAGGCCACTTGACTAGTGCAACTGGGGACCTGGCAGGGAGCAGGACAGCCGAGCCTTGCACCCATCTCCAATCCATGTGCCCCAGCATTGCCAGTGACTGAACACACCTCCCTCTCCTAGCACCTCAAACGAGGGCTGCCTGAACAACCCCCATTTCAAAAAGGATGGATGTTTCACAACATTTGAAAACCAGGCTCCGGCAGAAGATCTCAGGTTTGGTGCTTCGCAGTCCAAACCACCCCAAGCCAGCTTTTGAAAACTCAGCCCTGCCAGCGAGAGCAGGAGTATGCCCGGGTACCCACGGCCCCTTGCAACCACACGCAACGTCAGCGACCGCTCACACCTCGCAGAAGCCTCAGTCCCCTTGAGCAACACTGGCAGGAGGTGCAGGCAGCCCTGCCTCCCCTGCCCGCATCCGTCCACGTCCGCATGGCTCCCATGGCTACAAACAGCATCTTTCTCCAAGCACTTGTGTTTTCATTTGTCCTACCCTAGCCAGCTCCCAGCTGGGAGCAGCGATTCCCGTGCAGGGTGGCTGGGTTTCGAACTCCTCTCCCGTTTGCTCTCCAAGACCAGGAGAACCAGGCTGAGCATTTGAAGCCACCAGCCCCACCCAAGCACCTATGCTGTGCCTGGCCAGCCCTGTGGCACACATGGCAGCCCCTCGCTAGCCCTGCCACCCCCTCCCAGACCCCAGCAGAGCTGTTTAATGACAAAACCACAACCCAGCTGCTGACCTGCGTCGGCACGCTGGCAGAGGCGGAGAAGTAGGACAGCGAGTCCCTTTGCCAGCATTATTTTTCCCTCTGGTCCCTACAGAAATCAGGTTTGGTCTCAAGCCAGTCCAGGGAAGGAACATCTGCTCCAGTATAAAAAGAAAAGCAAAAAACTCCTTAGCCCCTGTTTTGGACCACAGAGACAACCAGAGAGGCCACAAAGCCAAAAGTCCCCCCTAAAAGAAATTAAAGCCCTTCAGCTTCCCAGGGACAGGAGCTGGGAAAGCTATAAACACCCCACAGTTTGAAGCTTCTTTTTTAACCCGTCCTGTGATTTCTACCTAGCAAGACAGAGTTTTGCACAGGCAAAGATGATGGAAACAATGTAAAAGACAAGCACATCCATGAAATAACACACATGGAAGGTACTACAGGGCCAATTAGCTATTCATGATGCTCTCTACAAATTCCAGGAGCCGCGCTTCTAGACCCAGTAAAATTGTGGTAAAAATGGATCTTAAAATCACAATACAGTTACACAAGGGAATAGTAGAGTAAGCAATTTCTTTGAGCGATTGCTAAAGTGGTTTTCCTGCGATCTCGCTCTCCTCTGCGGCATTAACCTGCAAGGACACAGCCTCCCATTGCTTTACTCCGGTGGAAAAGCAGAATCCCCCACTGATCCCCCCCCCAAACACAGTCCATGCTTGTCCACAGCAGGAGCCTGCTCTGGTTTGCTGCTCCAATTGATAAAGGTGATGGTAGAGCACCCCAGCAGCTTTCCACTCCTGCCCAGCTCTCCCTTGGCACCCCCCAAGAGATCCCATCTCCCATGGGGGTGCCTCATTTTACTATTAAAAGAAGGCAGAAGCCCATTTTGCTGCCTCCAAGCAGTGAAAGGACTGAGCACCTACAGCCTTTGCAGCCTAGAAGCACCCTGAGAGACAGCCCCTGAGCCCGGGAAGGGCAGGGAGCACAGCCTGACAGTGCTGGGAACAGTGTCCATTCCTTGCCACTTCCCACAGTGAATCAGCAGCATTTTACTACCAAGGCCCCAAACTTAACTCAATTAAAAGCCAAGGAAGGTCCCTAAGCCTTTCCATTATAGGTAAGTAATGGCTGGTTCTTTGCAGGAAAGGGCAGCACCTTATGGTCCTGGCCAACAGGGACACCATGACAGAATTTGTCTGCCCAGCTTTGCAACTGGTGCTGGATACTGGAGCTGTGGCCCCACAGCTCTTCCGGAGAGCCTCGATTCAGCAGCTATGGTGGTAAACAAGGGATGCCACAGAAGAGGTCCTGCAGAGCGTGTTTTTTAGCCCTCCCAGCAGCATCTCCCATCCCTACCCTCCAGTAAGATCCAGATGGTGGATCAACAAATCCCAGACATCAAACAGATTGGCTCCAGCCTTCCCAGCAAAGACACCCTAGATGGCAGGACACCAGACTTTCTTAGGAACTGCCGGTACAAACCCTTGAGGTCGATCAGACCATAAATTGCTCATCTGTGTAGCTCACCAGCTCTTCACACACCACAACCAGGGCTCTAGCTTGGGGAGCTCTGTTGCTAATTGCTGTAGGCACTGAAGGATGGGGAGGAGGGGACATGGGGAGAGCTAGTAGAAGCAGCCTCTGGCTTTTGCAGGGTCATGGTCATTAATGCAATAAACAAGGTGCAGGGCAGGTTGGTGGTACCAGGCGTGGGCAATGCTGGGAATGCACAAGCAGGGGACCCACACTGCCAGGCAGAAAAAAAAAAAAAAAATCACCTTTCCTGCTATACTCAATTATCCCTGGGGAATAAGTGCTGTGGTTAAGTCTCTAATCCCATTGATACACCAGAATCGGACAAGAAATGGTCTTTTTTTCAGTCTCAACAACCAGGTGGTTCAATCCTACCTAATTCCCCCGCTGAAGCAGCAAGATCCAGACACCACTATCTCCTTTAGGAAAACCAAATCTTCATGGTAAGGTCACTCCCTTTCTACCCCAGTCTAGATTTCACGGTCCATTCACACACAATCACCATCCTGCACACCCAGAAGGACCCTGAGATGGTCCAAGCAGGAAGGGGACCCCAATGCTGTCAGCTCTGTACCTTCGCCCAGGATTAAAAGCCAGCCTTTCCGCTCACATCAAAGTAACTATCAAAACACGTTTCCCTGTCACAAGCCATCCAATTTGCCTCCCGCAGAGCAATGCCACTCTGTAAATCTCCAGGCGTTATGGGAACCAGGGTACAAAAACATTCCCGGTGCAATGACGCCAAAATTGATGCTGAAATTAGGCTGGGAACAGAACTGGCACGGTTGCTTCTAGCCCATAAACTAAAATACGGCCAATCGCCCACAATATATTGTATTTTGTGATTGCCTGTAGCTTTTCTTTCATGCTTCCAGCTTTGCCCCCATATTGCTCCCTGGACACCCCAAGAGCTCAGTCATCAGCAACTTCAAGTGACTGCAAACCACAGGAACCCAGCTCAGCTGTTCCCTTGCTCCATCAGCACCAACAGATGTTTGCAGCACAAACACCAAAGATCCCAGCTCCCTGTCAGACACCGAAACGCTCTGTCCCTGCACCAGGGAGAGGGTCTGAGCCCAGCTCTGGGGCTTCCCAAAGCTGCTGCAGGGACACAGGCACATCCACTGCCTGCTCTGCAGGGAGCCCAGATGCGCAGTGCCCAGAAACTACAGCCACTCTTACAGAGCTGCCCCAGGGAGCACAGGAGGAGAAGGAGGATGAGGGTAGGAAGAATGCCTTCCCTGCTCCCTCATACAGGCTGAGGCTTGCCACAGCTCTCTGCAGCAGCTTGCCCAGCCAGCTCAGAGACAAGGGTCAAAGCTCTTAGAGCTCCTTTTGCTCTCCACGTAGCACACGCCTCTTTATTCTCCACCTCCTGGCCAAATGGGATGGACTGACCCCATCTCCATCGCAAGAGAAACTCAGCATCAGTTTTCAGGACACAGAAACACCATCTCCAGCTCCCCATCTCCACCTCCAGCTGCCCAAGGAGACCCCAGATCAGCTCTACTCACATTGTACAGGACTGTGGTCCACCCTTCCATGGTGATGCACTGGAAGACGGTCAACACAGCAAAGAGGATGTTGTCGAACTGCGTGATCCCATCATTGGGACCGATCCACTCCCGGCATTCGTAGCCTGGGGGGCAACCCTGCACCCCGCATGGATGAGGGGGGTCCAGTTCCTCTAGTTCACCTGTGAGAACACAGCAGAGAGCCAAAGGAGGCAGAGGTAAGAAAGAGGCAGGGCCTGGGTGAGGGGAACACAGACAGGCTTGGGGCAGAGCAAGGGACTCTGCTGGCACTAGCTAAGGTTGCACGCAACCTGGTCCCATAAGAAACCGGGGCATCCTGAACGCAGCTGGGTGATGCACAAGGCAAAATGTAGAGTCTTCTTAGCCCCGAGCTTCCCACAACAGCAATCTGTGCTCATCCCAGCTGTTTCGCACCCGCGAGATGCAAAGTGGGTGCAGAGCCCTTCTTCCCACCTGAATTGTTTGTGTAGCAGGCTCGGTGCAGCTTCCCACTGTAAAACTCCAGGCCGATGATGGCAAACATGAGGATAGCAAAAAAGAGCAGCAAGCCGATCTGGAGGAGAGGCACCATGGCCTTCATGATGGATTTCAGCACAATCTGCAGGCCTGGGAGGGGAAAGAAAGAGCACAGTTCAGCAGTGATGCAAACTGTCTGCCTGGGCCACGTCCCATCCCAGCTCTGACAAGAGGAGAAGAGAGAGCAGCGAAGTCAGACAGTCATCAGACATCTGACGGAGGTGCTGGATCCTCCTCCAGCCTAGCCTAAAGGATCCCTTCGAGGAGCTGAGGACCATGAAGGAAAGCATCATCCCAGGGGGGGTCAGGCTGCAAAACAAGGTTCCATAAAGGCTGGTTTCTAGATCTGGTCCTTGCTTTGATGTCCTGCCTGTCCTTGTCCCACCTGGACTTGGTGGACATGGCCTGTGGAGGTCTGTTCCCCTCACTGCTCCTGAGTCATAGATGCTGCACCACCTCACAGCTAGTACCCAGGGTAGAAGGGATGGGAAGACTGGTACCAGCAGCAGCCTAGTTTCTTTATTTATCCCCGTGCCAGCAGATGAAATCTTGCAAAAAATCCCCAAATCTCCCCTGAATAAACCTCAGTCCTGAAAGGATCCACCCACTGCCTTCTGGTCAGGGAAGTAGAACCGCCACGGGGCCCCAGCAAGCCAACAAGCCCAGCCTCGTGCCAGCGCAGAGTGGGGGGAAATGCCACCCAGGGACACCAAATGCTGCCGTCCTACAGTTCCCACTACATGGGGAAGTTTGTTCCCCTCTTTCTTTGATTGCACCCTCTGTCTCTGAGGTGGCACAAGACCTCTCTTGCCCAGACGGGGCATGAGGGATGGATGTGGGCACCCCAGGAGAAAGACCAGGAGCATCCAACTTACTGGGAATGCCCGAGACAAGCTTCAGAGGTCTGAGCACACGCACGGCCCGCAGCGTCCGCAGGTCCACGTGGGTGTTGAAGTGTGTCCCAGCAGTGGCAAGGATGCTGTGGGCAGACGGGGAGAAAGCAGAGTTAACCCTGGCAAAGCCCTCAGCCACCCCGGTGCCAAGAGCTATGTTCTAACACCAGGCTGGGGGAAGCCACGACCACGTCCATGGGCAGGTACCGAGATTTAATGCTTCCGAAATCTCACTATGCCCAGCCCTGGCAGCCCCCCATTGATGTCCCCCATGTGCCAGAATGGCTGGGGACAGCCCCAGGCTGCAGTGCTGTCCATCACCCACACCATGCGATCACACTCTGGAGTCTCAACACTGCTGACATCGTGCACATCACAGCCGTGCGGGTTCCACCTCCCTTCCAGGCAGGTGGCACATGGACCAGAGATGGTGCCCTAGAGATGGAGATCCCTCCCCTGATGGTCATCCATGCTCCCCAGGCAGCTCCCCAGCCAGCAGCTGCACTGGCTTTTTCCATACATGGAGCTTTCTCAGAGTCCCACCTCTGGGACTTCCGAGAAGGAGCAGAGAACCTCACATGCATTCAAAAATCTATAGTAATGAAAGTTTGATGACCTTGGAAGGCAACTGGCAGGCACAGAAAGGACTCCGGTGCTTTTCTTTTAAAACACAAAGATTATTTTTTTTCAAGCCCATCTCTGGAAAACAAACTGGGGCAGGAGGCAGCCGGTGCACACCAAGTCCAGCAACGGAAATACTCAGGGTCCCTGTACTTGATGGGGTACACAGGGATGGTGTGGTTCAGGGATGCTGATAGATGCCACAGATGGTGGCACTGGAGCTCGTGGACTCCACTCTCAACTGGGCTTGGTCCCCAGCGTGCTGGGCAAAGAGGAGGAGGGAGGGATGCAACAGGGGAGCAGGGAATGGGAGAGGAGACGAGGAGGAGAGCGGGACAGAGGAAGGCAGCAACCGCAGGGTTGTTTGTAGCAATCAAAAAAACAAGAGAAATTGGGTCATTGTTCCACTAATTCATCTAATTACAGGCCAGAGCAGCTCTCTGGCGCGCTGAGCAATTAGCACTCTTTCTCTCCCCCTCTCCCCAAGGTACAGCAGGTACCAACCTGCCCCTCCAGAAAGGCGGCTGGGTTTCCTAGGATACCCCAGCAGCAGAAACGCTCTCACATCAGCAAACCAGGTAGTTTCAACTCCTTTTTCTAGCCTCCTCTTCCTCCCTTTCCCAGCACCAAGGGCCAACTGCAAAGACTGGCCCCAGCAGCAGCTGGGACACATGATCCCACAACTCCCTGTGTATCAGGCTGTGGGGATCTTTCACCCTTTCCCTGTATGCGTCCCTGTACTGCAGCCCATCACCAGCCCCCACTACCCATGGGGCTGATGGGAGAGCAAAGAAGGGACTTAATTAAGTCAGGAGCACCCAGAGGCTGGGGAGTGCTGCACTGTTAAATTGGTTGTAAGATCAAAATCAATAAGTGTGATAAAGCACGGCCACTCAGCAGCACGTGGGAGAGAGAAGAGCACAGGCACTTTCATCTCTTTCATGCAACATGCCAGGGCGAGCAAGGTGACCCAGTGCTTCCCCGAAACACCAGTGTAGAGGACGTGCTGCACCCAACACTGTGCTGGAGACCCTGAGACCTTCCTTCAGCTTTTGCTCCCGATGCTTGGTGTCCATCCAGCCTCCCAAAGAGAGGTGGGACAAGGACATTTGCAGCCCCTGTGCTGATTCCAGCCATGGCTGAGCATCTCCAGGAGACCAGGGATGTTTCTGGGCTGGACACGGGCTCCAGCCCTTCTTCTGAGGGCTCGCTGGTGCAAGCCCAGCACCACGAAAAGCCCAGCTAGAAGGCTTCTGGCAGCAGAGCGGGATCGACAACTGCCTCCTACCACCACAGAGCAGCATGCCATGGTCCCACAGAGTCAGGCAGAGTTATGGGGGTGGAGCTATCACTGCTCCCAGCCCCACCACACATCTCCTCCCCAGAGCGGGACCATCACTGGCTGCCCATCGTGGCGGAGGGGAGCAAAGTACCCTGGCTGCAAAGTCCTCCGCTAACCCAGATTTGTTTGAAGGGCTCAGGAGCCGCCGTGCTCAGCCTTCAGGCAAGGTTCAGGCGATTTCAGGGCACTCCTCCCCAGCGCTCTAAATTAGCTGCTAAGAATGGGACTCCTCTGTGGCAAGATGTGACATGCTCCTTGTCCTCGCTGGGGGACAAAGGACATCATGAGCTCTTTTGGAAGGGGGTTTGGACAGATCAGAGCAAGGTGGTGGCACCGCAGACGCCTCTCTTGACCGACAACAGAAAGACGACCCACCACTATGAAATAGGTGCCTGAACATCCTTCTGCAGACACAGCCGTGGCTCCCGGCGAGGGTGGATACACTGGGAGCACGCGCTGCTGGAGCTGCTCCCAGCAAACCCAGCCACCCCAGAGCACTGAGGCACCCCCGAGCCTTCAAGCAGGTTCTCAGCAGCCCCAGACCAATTTTAGACCAATTGAGGTGGCTGGAAAAAACAAAACGAGCAAGATTCTGTTTCCACAAGGATGGCTTCTGTCTGCCTTTCCCAAGCCTTTCCGTGGCTCTAAATCACAGACATCACCTCTTCCCGCTAGCCAGACTTCACTAGTACACACAGACACCACTGCCACATTGCTGCTAATGAAAAACACCACGCTCAAAATACACCCTCCTGCTTCAGACTTCAGCATCTCACCTGTTAATTGCTTATTAACCCTGAAAGCACGTCTGGTTTTAATTATTTTTATTTTTTTTTTTTTTGCAGAGAGCCACCCATATCACCCAGCGTGACCTATTTTTGATTTACTCATCGACACGCGTTAAGGTTTCTTCTAGCTCCTCAAGATGTGCAGCACAGAGATGGGACTCGAGCTGTGACAGACCTTTAAAAGGTGCTGATACAAGGCGGCAGCTCCGGTATCTGTAGAACAATTTAAACCCTTTTTGAACACTTACAATATCCACGTCTGATGTGCTAATAATTATTCTTTATTTTTAGGCAAGAACCCAAACTAAAATTACATCTCACCATCCAAGTTATTTGAAAAAGCTGCCAGATTGGGCTATAAAAATCCCAATGATCTCATGCTTTTCATCATATGTACTGGAGAAAAGAAGAAGGTGGGGGGGGGAAGTGAAGGCGTTTTTATAGGTCACCCAGGCAAAGGGGTTAGTTTTATTTCTTCAGAGGAAAGCGGGCAGAGAGGCTTCAGGTGAAAAAAAAGAGCAGAAAGCGGAGAGATACAAACAAGAGAGAAGGCAGGATGGGAAATATATGCTAATCCCCAAAGTATAATTGAATAGTGAGCAATCACGAGCAGACAAAAACATGCTTTCGGGGAGGGGGAAATAAAAAAATAAAATTAATCCAATGCTTTGTGTTTGCAACCAGGATGATTATTTTATTTTATTTATTCCCGAGCTCTGAAGCGAAGGGCGAGCTCCCGCTGGGCCAGCTGCACCTGCAGGCTTTGGGGCTGGCTGCCGGCTGAACGATGCTCAGCCCTTGGGCACGGCTCCAGCTCCCAGCAGCTGAGCAAAGCACACACACCCTCATCCCCAGCTGAAGACCTGTACCCACGGGCTGCTTTTCCCAGGAGGGGCAAAACCCCCCCAAATCAAAAAGAAATAAAATAAAATCACGTTTAAAACGATTCTTTGCTCTTTGAGACTTGGCAGAATAAACCGTGAGCGATGCTCGATGACCCTGCCCACACAAAGTGCTGGCTGGCAG
>WTSP01003612.1:0-117718 GCA_025331215.1 Actenoides lindsayi
AAAGCTGTGGAGATGTGGTGCTGAGGGACATGGGTTAGTGGCGACCTGGCAGTGCTGGGGTAATGACTGAACTTGGTCTTAAAGGTCTTTTCCAACAAGAACGATTCTATGATTCCATGCTACAAAGCCATTTCCCCCTCTGTATTCCAGATTAAGAATTCCTTTTGCAAGATCTAAACTCTGCTGTTTTCCAACAACCAGATTACAGGATGCAGGGGAGAGGAAACAAGTCTGTTTCCTTTTTTTGAAAATAGAACTATTTCATGTTGTTTTTACAGTCTTTAGGAAGGACTATCATTGGAATTGGGCGTTTTCCACACATACCAAGTGTATTAATTGATACCACTATCACTCCAGCTACAAAAGTATAATGAGACATTTTTGCAGGGGGCTGTGTTTGCACATAACCAAGGCCTGAACTCCATAAAGCCCAGGGGCAGACTCTCATCCCGCATCACTTACTCCCGGTCTCCAGTTTGAAACCCAGCCAGGCAAGCTGTGCTTTCCCATCACCGTTTGCCCAGACATAAGCATTTCAAATTCATGCCTGGTCCCTTCCATATCCTCCATCCTTAACCCACCCCAGGGGGAAGTCACGGGAGCTGGTGAGCGTCACACATTTGCTGTCACAGCCGGTGCTAGCGAGGAGGGAGGGAGCTGGCAGCGTGCTGTCATGCCAGCTCTGCGGCTGCTCCCACCTGCCAGGAGCACGGGTTGCCCCATTTATCTCCTGCAGAGCCAAAACTATTCCTAATAGACCATGGAGGGATTAACAAACTACTAAGTGGCATCAGATATTCCTTCCTAACAGGTGTGTCTGTTACAGAATAAGGAAGCAAAAAAAGCATATTATACTGTGAGGAGCCTATTAATGTACGCACATTGGTTTTGGTTAATCTTGAACTATTTTCCATATTAATTCAATCTTCTTTAGAAACTGGGGAGGGAGGTGTAAGGAAACAACGAAAGAAACTGATGGTATTACAAGGGCAAGGAAGGAAAAGCAGCCTTTGCCTAACAGCATAGCATGTTTGAAAGCCAGCAAATCAGCCAGCCGGAAAAATAACATCTCCCTGATGAATAGAAAATCCTTTGGAAAGGAAAATAAGTCTCAGTGTACTTACTATTAGCAGACCAGATGCAAAGCTGTGTTTCAGTGCCTGCACAGCAAAGCAATACGTAACTGAACCGGTATGCACCCAAAGAATACACAGGCTCTGCGGGCTCCTGGAGTCAATTAGTTTGGCTTAAGGAAAAGAAATTCTGTGTTTGCATGCCAAGTACCAGAAGCATCTGAAAGCCACCTGCTTTGAGCGTTACTGACACCCGCAGCACCTCAAAATCTGGCCCCTTTCACAGAGGTTAGGAAGAAGTGAGTTACAAGAGGGCTGAAAGCACTTGCACCCGCTCTCTGTCCTGCTGGGTGTCTCGGTACCAGTATCTAATTAAGGCAGAAACTTGGCAGCATGAACTGATCTCAGATCCAAACCCAAAGCCCAGGCTGAGTCATTTCTTGAACCCAAGCCCTCCATGTACCAGCCCTTCAATGTTGAGCAGTGGTGGGAGTGCAGACGGAGCATCTTCCCTCACAGCTGAGCGCTGGCTGGGACTCGACCGACACACAGACAGGTTTCCTGCCCTGCACCGTGGCTGCAACAGGGTCACAGAAGAAAAATTTCCACTCTAAAAATAATTTTAAAGTATTTCCACCTGCAAAACTGTCTGAAAGCACTGCAGGCTTTTTCCAGAGCTACATGCTACCTTCCCACAGTGCAGACAACCAAGCACAAAATCAAAGACACTCGGGCTCCTGTTTTTCATGTCGATGAACATCCATTTTCACTCTTTAGTAACATCATAAAAATAGTTGTTCCTGTCCCCCAGATTGCCCTTGCTGGGAATGACAGATCTGGATATACCATTGGTTTAGCTTCAGACATTTCTTTCCCCACTGCAAGTCAATAAGACATTTACTCCCCTCTCTCCAATGTATATTATCTGGTAACCTGTGGATTTTAGAAGAGAGAGGAATGTAATAGGAAGCAATAGATACACATGATTTATCATCATGCCTGGCCAATTGCCTGAGCACAGGCTGCCAGAACATATTTTCTCACAATTGTCTGGCAAAAATTGCTAGCGAATTATAAGGATTACTTGCAAGCAGTCTATTTGTTCTGGATTCAATTTTTGCCTTATTTAATTTTACCTGCTATAATAAACCACCTTCAATAAATACAGCTGATCTGCAGGAGATACCTAATTAAAAGTGATGCCAGAGCCCAGTGCTGCCCCTCTGCCGGGAGCATAGCCTGGCATGAAAACACCAGGCAAGGAGACAAAAGTAGTCATTGTCCTCCACACAGGAGCTGCTCCACAGCCCGGGAGGGAACTGGTGACCTCCACCCAGGTGTGTATTGCAACAGCCACGCTGCACCTTGTCACTCATTCGCGCTACTCCAAGAGCACACAGAAACCACAACACTGATCCAGTTTAAAACAAGTTAAAAAGTCCAGGCTGGCATGCCTCAGTGCTTCCAAGAGAAGTTCACTGAACGCTAACGAGAAGTTTTGCATAAACTCATCCCACAGCCACCCTGTGCCTTTGAACATAGTTTGAGAAACATTTGTAGTGGTGATATACTCCCACCAAGGGGGCAGGATAAAATCAAGCCTTTTCTAAGCTCAATTATGGCAAAGGGTCTCAGATTTTGCAAGGAAAATTTCAGGGCAGTAAGAGGAGCGCACCATCGGCTCTGGTGCCCGGTGAGGTCCTTGCTGCCCTGCATGAGATCCCCCTGTTACATGACACATACAGGCAGCAAGGATGGTAATACGGAGCAGGGAGGAGAAGCTAAGATCCTTCATGCTAATACCTAGCAGTGAGATAAGCTATCATGAGGATTTAAGAGCCTCAAAGCAGAGGTACATCTCACTTTGATGCACAGCAAGCTCTTTGTCTGTCCTGCGTGAGAGATGAGTGCACTGCCTGCCAAAGTACAGCTACAAGGCAGTCAAAGCCCCATGCTTTGTAGGGTTCATTTCTCAACACTCAAAAGGCAAATGTCTACCCTGGGAGCTTGTCCCTGCACCCAAGCCATGCCCCATGGTCACTGCTGCGTGTCGGATGAGTCCCCAAAGCCTGCAGACAGCTGCACATGTTTAATCTGTCAGACCACTACAGCCAGCCAAGTTGCAAAAGTCCTCTCCAAGCACATTAAAATTTAATCTCTGCCAAAAACACAACATGAAGAAATTAACAGGAAGAATATTGATTTGCTGGATCTACTTTGAAGAGCTTCCCAGGTCCAGCAACATGAGATATTAATAAGACAGACCAAAAGTCACCCCAGATGTTAAGCTCTCAATGTCCATCAGTTCCCTGGTCTGTTGTTAGAGCCAGAGCCTTCCCTTTGCCTTGTGCTGCCATTTGCACACAGAAGAGACCTGTAGATATCCTCCACTCCAGAAACGCGAGCACAACTGTGGTGGGAGAAGTTCCCTCCTCCACACCAAACCTGCACCATTCGTGCTCCCATCCGCAGGTAGCAGGTGTACCTGGGGCAGCCAAACCTCAGTAAACCCACAAAGCCCTCATGGCTGTCACCTCTCGAGGGCACTCTGCCAGTTTGGCTTCCTCTGCCCCTCTGATGGTTGCAACCCACTAACGCAAGCACTGCAGGTGAGCCAGCCTACAGGGACATTCTCAGCACCTGACCTGGACAAGGAGTCTGGAGTCGGTTTGGGGCTTGTGTCATGAACTCAGAGGGAGACATGTCACAGTGGTTTTACACAAAGACTGACCCAACAGCAAGGAAAATGTATGAATATAACTTTTCAACAGAAATGGCCTTCAAAGCAGCTACAGCACAGCTCTGCAGGCCAGCTGGCAGCATCCACCAACCCCCATGCTCCAGAAAAGGCAGGGCAAGAACCACTGTTTCTAAGGCACTACCAATAAAGCTCACAGTTTTTGGCCGGAGTGACAAGTAGCTCTGTAATGTTTCCCAGTGTCTTTTGCTAGCTGTCATCATGTCCCATACACACATTTGCTGTGCAGCCACCAGTTAAATCTCTCAACTTTGGCTCCAGCAAGAAATGTCTTTAAAAATCCTTTTGACTAATTGATCAGCTTTTCAGTTTCCTTTGGAGTCTACAATCCCTTATTCCCACTCTCCACAACTTGTGACAAGGCCATTAAATCTGTTACAACACCACATCCCATTTGCTTCTGTCCAGCCTGAAGTCTCTAATGAGGTTTGCAGAAGAAATCCCACATCTCCCAGCCCACAGAGAAAAGAAGAAAATAAACCCTGTCTTCTTTGGGTGACATTGTATGTCAAACCTTAATTGGTGCACTTCAAAGCAAAGTGGGATTGTTTGGAAACACTGCCCTCCAGATCAAACATTCAGCCTCAAATTGCCAGGCTAAAGCAGCGACCTGCTCAATGTCCCCTCCCCACATCTCTCAGGGACACCCAAGCACTGCTGTTTGTCCCCTACTTTCTGTGTTAAAGGACTTGAAAGGAGGAGCCAAGCAAGAGCAGGTAGAGCAGAAAAAGAGCTTTGCCTAGAGAAACGCTCAGGCTCCGTCTCACACACACACACACAAAACCCACCTCAGAAGAGAACACAGCTACGCTGGCCCGCTTCCCAATGCAACATGATTGCATTAATTAGGCAGAGCCCAAACACGGACACCTCTTTGCTCTGCCAGCTCAACGTTTGCTAAGCGTGGGGAACAACATTTCCCGAGGGCGAGAGGTTTGATGAACTGCAGGAGGATGGCCAAGGGCAGGCAGGTCTCAGACCACCCTGAATCTCTAACAGTGATAAACCCAGGCAGCAAGAAGGTTTGACTGGTGGGTCAGGCTGGAAATGTAGGCATGGGGCATACTGATAGGTGGTTTCTAATCAAAAAGCTCTGATCTAGTCTGCTCCTCCACATCTGACCCCTCCAAGCGAGGTCTAGCAGAAAGCAGGGGTCAGCAATGGCCCGAGGGCTGGTACTTCTGCCCAGACAGCACTTGTAGGAAGATGACCCTTCAGGTCAGTATCACCATCTGAGTTTTTGATGGACAGTCTAATAAGAAAGCATGAAGATGTGAAAGGCCATGTGTTTAGGTATCTGACTGTATTTGAGGTTCAAATCTATTTATCACCAACACAGAAATGTCAGGAACCCTTGAAGGTTACAACAGTTTGTGACTTCTATCATGGTTTTACTCAGCAGCTGAATTTTTTTGAGAGAGTAGAGAGAAAAGCTGAGCAGCCTCAAAAAGGGAAGGTGCAGGACTGAGGAGGCAGCTAGGACCTGCCAGTACAGTCCCAGTGTGGACCCATGTGCAAATATACTTCAAGATCACAAGGCAGCAAGTTGGAAAGCACGCCTGAAGAATGTGAACTTTGGCGAGAGATGAACCATAAATTGATGCTGTACAGAAACAGGCAAGATATGGACATTTCTGTTGTGGAAATTAAAGCTCATTTACTGGCCACATCATTGGCTTGAGTTCATGGAGGAGTTTCTGTGCTGGATTCAAGCCTTACCCAGCTCAAAGCCTCTCTGGCTTAAGACTGTGAAGGTAAATCATGGGTGGGCCCAGATTAAAGCCAGACTGCTGAGTGACTGTCAGCCTGTGGCACATGAAGATACAGTGGTTAATGAAGTCCTAACCCTACGCACACAGTTCAAAGTCTACTTTGCAGAAATAAGGTGGTCCAGCCACAAAAGTATGAAAACATCCCTTGACTCTAACATGCATTTCCTAACGAGAGGTGACACGAGAAGAAAAATGGTCCCCAAAAATGTCAGCTCTTCACTTCTGCTGCACACAGCGTGCACCAGATACCTTCATGTCTTTGTTGGAGGGAACCTTCATGTCTTTGTTGAAGGGAAAAAGCAGCCCTGACAGGGCACCAGCAGCTGAGAAGTGCCCTTTCAAGCAAGTCAGTGATGAAAGTTCATAGAACTAAAGGGTGGGCAGAAGTGCTGGACACATCTACCGACAGACTGTAGAGCATGGCCAGCAACCACCTTTCACATTTCCTACGTTATCAAAATTCATCATCTGGTTTATAGGTTTGTTTATTATTTTGGGAACAGCGTGTCATCTCTTCAAAACCACATGCTGTGAACTTTGCAAGGACGTGGAAGGATAACTGAATATACAATAGTCCAGATTTCATGTGACAATCTAAATGCAATTTTTAATTTTTTTTTTTTTTTTTTTTTAGAAAAGATAAATACATTTAGACTGGGCATGTGGTCATGGGAGAACCTACTAGATTTTTCTGTAATTAGTAAACCTGATTCATCACTGCATTTTCCCACTTTTGTGTGGGCAGCTGCTAATACTGCTTTTGTTATGCAAGAAATATAAATATTCTCTCATGATTTAATTTGGACACACCAGCGAGATACAAATAGCTCAAGGTTTTCCCTGTGTGTGAGGAGCAGTAGCCGTGCAGAAGGTAATTACCCGAGTCTGGAAGTTAAGTGGGTTTGATGAGTGGTAGCCCACTATGGCAGGGACTGTGAGGCTCCCAGGATCTCATACTAAAAGCATAATTTCAAAAGAGGTGCAGAGTTGTGGCTGTGAAAGGAAGAGTTGTATGTGTAACAGGACGCTTATTAGGTGTTTGGGGTCTTTTTATTCCAAGACAGGTTATATATATATATATATGGAGGTATCATGGCCCTAACCTGTCATCTTTTTAAGGTCTGATAAAAGAACCCAAAGCTATGATGTCTTAATTTTTCTCCCCGATGCCTGAAGTGGAATATTGTTGAAGTCCCAGCTGCTCACCACCCTATCCTGTGCAAATGTATCTACCCAAAGGGCCTCGAGGGGGAAAGTGGAGAGATAAGTACTTTGAGTCTTAAAACCTCCTTGTGGACAATTACCATGCTAAATTCCAATCAAGTAGTTTGCTAAAACTTTTTCAGTGAATTAACAAGGTCATTAATAATAGATGCCTGCTATTTTTAAACTCAGAACAACTCTAGAATGCTCAGTCATCAGATGTCATAAATAAAAACAAAACAAACAAACAAAACTAACAAAACCCAAAAACACAGATGGGCCCAGACAGGACAAGCAAAGTGAACCGTGACAGCTTCTTGGGTGTCTGAAATAAGGAAAGGACTAAGGTACAACCACCACCACAGACAGGACACCAAGCAAGCAATACATAACCATTGGCATGTGTCCTGACAGGAGTGCCATGCTTACACCTTAGTCCCGTTTTCCTGACCCCACAGTGATTCCTCTAACCTGCAGCCCTGAAGACACAGAGCCCACCAGGACATAAAGCATGGAAAGTGAACCCAAAAAATGGGGGGTCTTTGGGTCATCTGCTTGCCAGTGCCGGTTTTCTCCTCTGTCTCCATGCATTTCCCTGTGCTCCCACACTGACAGAACTGAAGAGCAATTTTCATCCCTTTTTGCCCTAGTTTCCATATTAGTGACTCAAGCTCTGCTCTTTTAGAGACTCACCACACCAGGAATTGTTCAGCTTTCTCCCTCTGCTGAAGGCCTAGGACTTTCCCTCCTCTCACACCACCATCCTTTAATCAAGAAACTCAATTCATTTGAGAAGCCTCAGTCTCTTTGTGTACTGGTGGTTAACAAGACTGGTATCTACTTAGATGACACTTATGACACACCTTATTCTTTAACATATTAAGCTGGGGCTGAGAGATGTGCCTGAAGCTTTTTTCTTTCTTTTCTTTTTCAACTTTTTCCCAGCTTTTGAAGCTTGTGAGCTCCGCAGCGACAGTGGTGGCACAGGCATTATGGTCACAAAGCCACCACTAGTTTATAGGTAAGAAGCAGCATAACCCCACTGCCAGCGACCCAGGCTCCTTAGCCAGTTTGTTATCAGGCTGAGGTCCACAGATATTTATGTTTCCCTCTTGTCAGTGGCTCTATACATGCCCTCACTGTTTATGGAGCAATTTGCTTTGAGGCTTGCAGCACTGGGATGTGCAGACCTTTACTTACAGAGAATAACTGCATAAATCTCCAGTGATGAGCACTTAAGTGACTAACAGAAAGCTGTGTGCAGCTATTTAAAGGACAAGTCCTGCTGGGTTAGGAATGGGCACAATTCCATTGCCCTCGGTGGCTCTCAACCAAGAAGCCCTTTCCAACCACCTCTTCCTGCTGCATTCACGCTTCCTTTTTTCCTTTATTAGCTCTGCTACGTCCTCTACAGGCCTTCAGCTGACCATCTGGATCAGCTGAAAACTGAAATCTCCTCTCAGCAGTTGCACTCCAGATCTCTTTGTAAATATATAAATGAAAATAGTTTAATCCATGTCCGCACCTCACTGTATTTCATTTTTCATAACAGCAGAAGCTATCCAAGACTAGTATTGTTGCCATCCACACCTTCTCTAGATACGATAAATTCGAAGGAGAAACACAACAGCCTGGGACAGTTCTTGATGTAGAAGTCACAAGGACAGCAGCAATAGGAAGGCATCACATCAAGCAAACCACGGTGCTAACTCAACCCTGGTCATTGTCAAGTGAAACACTGCACCACTGCCAGCTTCTCCTCCCATTTTCTGTAGGCACTTTATAACCAACCATATGCTGAGTTATTGGCACTCTTTCTTTTGCATCTCTCTCTTCCACAGCAGAGGTCCAGAGGAAACCACTCACCCTCAGGGTCTGACCAGCCAGCCCCAAAGATGAGGCAGACTAACACCCATTTCCATGAACAAGATCGAATAATTATGGCAAAACCCACCGAACTAACCCACAGGATTAAAGCTGGATGCACTTCATACTTAGTTACGCTCCAGGCACAGGAGCTGGGTAGTTGCAGTGACTGGAGATTTCAAGATAAAACTCCAGTTCTCAGGAAGCAACATTTCCACAATGAATTGTTAGCAATTAGGCTGTCCTGTCAAAATAAAACTGTCTTAATCTTCCAGAGAGAATCCCGGGCTATTTAACTTGTAATTGATCAACAGCTTTGTAATGAGAGGATTAAAGTACACAGTAGATAACTCAGGTGATTGGCAGCTCCGCTTCACCAGCATAAACCAAGATGCCTCTGTTTTCCTACCACATGCCGATTAAATGATTAAGTTTTGTTTACTGGGACTGGAAGGATTACAAGACAGTAGGTGGATTTATTAGCAGAGTAAGGAAAAACACTCCTACACAGAAGAAAAAAGATTATTTTGAATGACTAACAGCCATGCCCCTGCAAAGTATGACTAGAGTTAGCAGAATTATTCACTACCAGAAGGTTACGCCCCAGTCCTTCTCCCTTTTTTTCAGACCATTTACCAGTTTATCCAGATGTCTCCAGTGTGTTCACCATTTCAAGGTGTACTGTTCAGACCATTTGCTGAGTTTATCATAGAGGTAATTTTAAGTCCAGCTGCTTGGTATTATCAATGCAGGGAAGGCCAGGACTTAACTCACATTAGAGATAGAACCTCACTTCTCTGAGGCAGGAGACGAAGACATCTTTTAACAAGTGAGCGCTGCCTCATTAGAAGTCTCTTACTACATGTAGGCACTGAACCAAATCACCTTGATACAAGCACTTGTACATGGCAGGAACAATAATGTGTTTTAGCAACGTGCACCAAGAACATCCAATTTTACATGAATTAACAATTTATGCTGAGAAACCTTGGAAGGAAAGGGAGGAGGGAGAATTCTTGAATTCACAAGCTCAGGCTCCATAGTTACCGTGTCTGAACCAGCCACATCTCTTTAGCACAATATGTGCCATTTTTACCGGGCTGCGGAAGGAAAAATGAAAATCAATGAAGATGCTGAAAAGACTTGCAAATTTATGACCTCTTGACTGTAGAAAGCTGCACAGTAAATGAGACAATTCCTTAAGCTTACAATCCCCCCTTTGCCTTTTAGGTGACCCTTTAAGCATCTGATCTCTGGATGGCAAGTTATGTGAGATGTTCTAGTTAAACTAGATGGCAAGAACTAAAGTTTTGTTCAGATTTCACCCTCCACCCCTGGCTATTTCTGAAGGGCCCCTACACAGGTCTATGAGAGTGGCTTCAGCACAGCTGAGGAAAGCAAGAGTTGTCAGTTCTGGGTAAAGCTGCCAGAGCTCCCCGCTCTGTGAGCTCTCTCCCCCACTATGCCACTGGCACATGGCGCTGGATAACAATTTCTCTCAGTTGGTCAATTAAAAAGAGCAAGGTCCCTGCCAGACAAGCACCTCTGCAGGTGTGGAGCCAGCAGAAGCATGTTAACAGAATAAAGTATTTTGGAAATCTGTGAGCTTGTGTTTTCAGCAGCCTGTCCAGAGCTTAGGCCCCCTTCCTGGGATTCTGACAAGCATCTGAAAGCGTCAGATTTTCACTTTTTCCATGGAGGGCTGTGTACAGTGCACAGAACACCTGCAGTGAGACACACAAGCAGCAGGCTGACGCTTCCAGCATTGCTTGGAGCTGTACCAGGTAAAGCCATGAAGAGACTGAATTTTGACAAATCAATAAATTAAAGGCCAGGACGTCAAAGAGAAAATTGTGAAAAAGAGATCCCCAGGGATATTAAATACAAAGATATTACCTCTGGCTCTGGAAACCTCTGAGCCACAAGGGAAATATCCCTGCACATCTCCTGCAGCGGCTGCTGTGAGCTGCAGGAAGCTGAAGGGGCAGCTGGGGGAAGCTGTGACCCCAAAAGGCTGTGAAGGAACATACTGAGCTAATTAGAAAGAGTGGCAAACTCTGTTATCAAGAGTGAAGCAGATATGAATGGCTGGTGAAGCTGGCCACCATGACTGGCAGATGTCTCAAGAAAAAAAAAAAGCAGTATCTGCAAAAACATAGGAAAAACCAATGCAGGACACACAGTCCTTCAGACAACAGCCCCAAGATCACCGTGACCACCTCATTCAGTGGGACTGGAAAGCAGACACTGAGATTGACACGTGCTCGGTCACCTCACCTTTCAGGAGCCAGCATGGGGATAGAGCTGCCAATTAACTCCAGACTACTTTGTGACAGCCTGTCATGCGGGTCATAAAAAGCAAAAGGCAGCCTCCCGTTTGCCTGGCAGTGTTAGCCCCATGGAGACCACCGCGTTGTGGAGTCCAGACAATGTAGCTGTAGGTCATCCACACTGCGAGCAATGAGAGTAAACGTAGAGATGGAGTCATGTTTGGTCTTGCTAATGGAAGCACTTTGTTTCACCTTTAGATGTTACTCATGCTAAAACACTGAAGGAGTGTTTGCTTGTCATTAGTAACAGAGTATAAGGCTGCAAAACCAAGGGACTTGGATGGGTTTCAACAACAGCAAGGGAACTGGTCAGCAAAAGTCAATAGCTTTCCAAAGGTACATCTTTCTTCTCAGAGACCCATCGCCAGAGCAGACCAAGTGGATCCAAAAGCTCATCATTCCCCCAGGTTATGGCTCATGCCACGAAACACAGGTTCATGGCTTGCCACTAGCACCTACCAAATACACCAAGAGAGCTGTCCCTGTGGTAAGAGCTGCACTAAAATTTCAGCCCCATGACCCTGCGATGTGGTTAAACCACCAAAACAACAGCTTTACCCTCTTGGCTGGGTTGGAAAGACATACCCATCTGGCAGGCAGCAGCTTCTGCTATCGTGCTATGTTGAGTGGGGAATACCAAAGCTTCAAGAGCAAGTTCTGAGCTGCTCCACTCACCCATCCTAGAAAAGCCTTAATATTGGCACAACAGCTGACACAAGATTTTGTACTTTGAGTTCTGATTCTTCAGCCCCATCGCAGCTGTTATAAAATTAATTGAGTCTAAAACAAAAGCGTATCATTTGGCAGAGCTCAAAAAGCACTCACTGGAAATAACTACATCAAGACCAGTATGTTAAAGTGCATCCTTTCAAGCTTTGTTCAGCAGAGTAACATTTGTTGTTGAAAAGAGAAATTTCTGCTTTGGATTTCAGCTGCCCTACCCAGAGGCTGTCCTGGAATTGGAAGGATGCTGTGACAAGAGGGAAGCTAAGCACAGGCTTAGCAAGGAATGGTTTTAAAGGTTGAAGTTTGGAGTGACATTTTCAATATCAAACTGAGATGGGAATAATGAAGCACAGGTTTCAGGCTGGTACCTGCATGTAACAGGAACAGTGACAATTGTAATCCAAAAACCTCACCAGGCTTCTGATAGAGAGCAAGTGGCGGGTAAGGCTTCATTACCAGCTGGCAAGCCCAGCATTCAGCTCCATAGGGGCAGGCACAGCAGCCAGCAGAAAGCAAGCAGGCAGCATCTAATATTTCATCAGACAAAACCTTTGGGTCTCCAATTATGCAATAATTAAGTGCTCAGGAGGCTGTGAAATATGACAGTCTGGGAGTTGAGAGCACAAATTCCTTTTTCCCTGGAAGTGGCACTTGGAGGGCTCTCCCCCCATGCCAGCCCCCGCCCCCAGTGTTCCTCTTCCATCACAGAACTGCTCAGCTTGTCCAAGCTACAAATTTCAACATCTTATTACTGTGACAGTTGTTATAACCAAATGTCCACATTAGCAGGGCATTTAATGCTTATATGACAGCCAGCTCACGGAATCCTTCACTGCCTTAAGTTTCTACAAACTCTTGCAGAAATCAAGTATCTCTCTTGTAAATCTAGTAGGGAAAACCAACACACCCCACAGCTCCCTCCCTCAACCCCCCATGCTCCTCTGCACAACCCTCCCACATGTCCCTCTGCAAACACACAGAGTTTTGATGCATATTTAATTTTCTTCTTGTACAACAGAGAAAGAACAGACACTAACTCTTGGGAATTTAGCTAGGAGCTAAAATTAAATTGCTTTTCATGGCAGAGAGAGATCCTGGGATTGAACCCGTTGCATCTTTTTCCAATAGCTATGTTATCTCACAGCAGAGGAGCCCTCTCCTTTCAGAATCCCAAGTCATTCAATGACAACACCTCCACGTTATTCTCCATCTAAAGGCAAGACTTGTCTCAGTGAAGTTGTTCAGCTTCCTACAGGACGAACACACATCAACACACACTGCTCCTCAATGCTCGTGTCCAGTCCATCAGGAATCAAACTACTAAAAGTCACTGATTAAGTCCGTTTTGCAAAGCTCTTAAGGGGTTATCAAGAGGTGGATCCTCACTTATCACTTAGCTGCAATTGATTTTTATGTTCTTTTTGCCTCAGATTTGGTGGACCTTGAGATGATGATTTGCTCTAGTATCACATCTGCTCTAAAAATATCTCAGCCAAAGAAACAACAAAACCTTTTATGATGCTTAGACCATATCAGCATTAGACAAAGTAAACTGAAGGATGTTTAATGAATTAGATTTTATCATGAAAAATGGAAATACTGACAAAAGTTCAGTCAAGAAACGTGAAACGTGAACATACAGACTTACCATTTTTGTCAGCTCTTCTGAAAATCTAGAATTGAAAGAGAGAGAGAAACATTTTTACTATGTTGTTTGACTTGAAAGGGTGAAGCCCTTAGCATGAGGACCACATTCAACCCCACGGACAGGGCAGGACCACATACCCCAGCCCCAAGAGAGCCAATTCAGGTGCTTTACAGAGCTCACCCTTCCCAAGATGCAGCCCATCACCCCCAGATTCACATGATGGACAACCAGTGACAGGGTAAAGTATCAACATAGTTGCCTATGGAATAACTGATGGGAAAGGAGCTGACTAGCAAAATAAAGACAACACAAAATGCTTCCAGCAGTTCCTTCATCTCCTATCTCCCTTGCAGAAGAAAGCTGAAAATGTGGAACCAACACAAGAAAAATACCCATTAAAATAAAATTACAACACCCATGCTATTAGCCTAGGCAGTTTCTCTAGCATCAGTAATATTTCAAACCACGTTTCACAGTTCTGCACTTCTGAAACAAATTATTTACAATTTTTTATTTTTTTAAAAAAGCAAGTTGCCTGCGTGGGAAGGAGATTATATTTAGACTTAAAAATAGAGTGTGAACAGCCCACCAAGAGGAATCAGCCCTTTCAGAAGAAAAAAATAAAAATAAAAAAATGCACTAATGTGTAGTACAGTAGCATTTGCTGGGGAGAAAGACAACTGAAACTACTGCTACTTTTCCAACTAGTCTCATCTTAGGAGTAGTCCCTTGACACAATGCAGTTAATGGTAAAAGGCTTGTGCAAGGGTTCAACTCTTACAGGCTTCTGCGAAAAAAAATGGTTGCTAGCACAAGTTTGGCCATAAATTACCAAAAAATTAACATGCTCATAAACTGGGCAGAAAAGAGAAAACATTCTCATCGTCTCCTCAGACCTGACCCTATTAATTTAAGCAAGAGCAGAGATTTTGGCTGTACAAAGAAATCTCCCTGCGGAGGGAATAAAAGCACCAGCCGGACAGATCAGAGTCAGCCATAAAGTAGAATCTCTTCTTTTCTGGGTCATAAAATCATTACAAAAAAAAATAATATATATATATCAGAGGAGAAACTGCTGCACAAAACAAGAAACCCAAGAGACAAGTTGAATTGCAGAATGTGCTATTCAAGTGAATATGGCTTAATTAAGGCACATTAATCATTCTTTCACCCAAAGCTCTTCCACAGCTGCACAGGGCAAAGTCAAATCTGGACTTTCTGGTGTGGTTCAATAGAGGCAAACGCCCTCTGCTTAAGTCAAACCCAAATGGTGGGAGTTATTACATCCCAGCTACAAAAGAGGGTCATAAAAACCCATAAAATCCCTACAAGGATTGCAGCTTGTGACCACCCCAAAACAGCTTACCTCTTCAGCTCACCTCCATTTCTTTAAGAGCAATTAGAAGTTTTTTTAGGGAAAAAAAAAATAATAAAAAAATCTACTTGTCTCCCTATTTATGGACTTCACTGAGGTTAAATATAAATTTTGAAAGGCCAGCTAGTCATGGTTTGTCTATGGGAAGACAGACTACAGCCAGGCAGGACAAGCAGGACTCCAGCAAGCCCCGTGGCTTTGGCACACATCACCCTAGCCGTGTTCAATATGCCCTACCCATGAAATATTCCTCTTTTCCTGGGTTAGACACCTCCCAACTCCTCACTCCGCATAAGCACCTCCAGATGAGGCACTTTTCTTTCTAGATGTTTGTTATTTCTGGGGTTTTTGTTTCATTGCCACATCCCTCTCTTCATGTTCCCACTGCTTCGAAACAAGACATTATATCAAGTCTAACACAGAAGCAGTGATGTCTATTTTAAGGTCCTGTGGGAGATCACCATCCCGCTAAGCACAATTGTCAGAGGGAGAACAGGAAGGCAAAAACAACAGGTAAAAATGTAGCTTCAAGTGGGAGCAAGGCTCAATCTGCAGCACTCTGCTCTGCAGAGCCACCAACCTGGCAATGAATATTTGGAGCAACAGGGGAAAAAAAATAAAAATAATTAAGAAATGGAAGTATTTATGTCTAGCTTTACTACGTGAAGCTTTAAGTCTTTAACTCCCCCAGGTACTCCTAGAAAGTATAACTATTTGTAAATGAGCATGTTGATGGAAGATCTCATCAGCAGTGTTACCTACTAAGGTTTACGTTACAGGACCAAGCTGTTAAGTTTTTATTGCCAATGAGCAAGATTTACTCCTCCAAATTAATTGGACCACCTGAATTTTGCGCACACAAAAAGATTTGAAACAGGACACCTGAGGGAAAGCTATTTAAGATAAAATCATCTGTCAGCAGAGGCAGGCAGTACATCAAGGTACGAACACTGGAATGAGCATCAGGAGGCTGACAAAGACTTAATATATTCTGTGATAGTTTGGTAAAGCTGCCAAGAACACTGCTTCTGTGAAGACCCAGGATCTATGCTCTAACTCAGCAAACAAGAGTGCCCTCCCACACACAACTTGAAGATGCTCTCTGTTCATGTATTGAATTAGTTGTTCTGCAGCGGGGAAGACGTGGTGCACTTTCAGTCAGGGAAAGGTGTAACACCTGATGATGGAAGGGAAAATGCAGGCCCTCACACCTCCTGTATAGACCATCCAGGAAAATCCTAAGAGAAGCTCAGTGCCAGGCTCCCAGGGAGCTCAGGGAAAAGAAAGCTCCAACCAGCTCCAGGAAGAAGGAAAGATAAGCAAGGATGCTGTGTCATCTCTGACATAGAAACTGCAAAGCTAGCCTGTCCCACGGTCTCTCTCTGGGGGTTTGCAGTAACACCATCACTGCTGTTCTCACTCAAAAGCGAAGCCGCTTAGATTTAGTCAAGGCAGCAGCCCTCAAGGTCAGTGAAAATGGAGGTGATGAAATATTAATGGAGAAACACCCTGTCCTGCCAGGCCCTCGATGGTGATTGGCTTCTTGCACCTCCACCCCAGCCGAGGATGGTCCCCAGCAGTCAAAGGCTTTGTGAAACAGGAGCCAGCAGCACAGTAAAGCCCAAGCTCTTTCCACTCCATCACTCCCAGTTCTCCAATTGCCAGGGCAATGCACTGCTTTCAGATGGTAAATGAGAAATTATCCAGTCCGAAGAGTACTACAGCAACCATCTCCCCAGAAGCTACACTTTAAACCTACAAAGCAAGTCTTCTGAAGCAGTCTTCTGCCCACAATGAGCCAAATCAACCCATTTTATAGGTTTTACAGAGGCAATGCATGCAGCTTACTGTCTGCAACATACTCGTTCCATTCACCAGGTGCTTAGATGAATATAAAAATCTATTTTATTTATAGCAAGGAGCCTCTGTCAAGATTTCCCATGGCTTTCTTTAAAATGCAGATTTTTGCTGTAGTCTCAAATGGCCATAACAGATATTTGGCTGGCAGAAGTAAGCAATCCAAAATGCTAGTGATAATAATAAACATGAAAAAAATTGGTGGCTTCATATGTAAACATTCAGTTCTGCCTTCTCAAAGTTCCTGGATGAGAATGTGCAATGCTGGAGGCTGCTTAATGGAGGTTTTCTTGGCAATTTTATTAAATTCACACAAGTACTCCCCTAACAAGCCTAAGAATTATTACATGGTTTGTAGTGTTTATTATCCCTTCAGCAGGTTAATATGATGTTGATTTAAAACTGAGTGCAACTGAGCTAGAATTTTGTTTTCCAATCACAATCTTGGTACAGAACTGAGGACAAACAAAATCTAAGTCTCCTGGGTGAGTAAAGCCTATAGCTCAGAAAGCACCCAAATAACCAGATATACCAAACCACCTGATTAATCTGGTCATTGTGTTCCTACATTCCTGCTCTTCCTTTCTGTTCCTCTCCCTGCAAGTCTTGACACCTCATTTGGAGCCGAGACAAGATCTTATATCAGGTATGGCCTTTAGCTCTCTGGCCCAAGGTACTGGTAAGAATTTCCTCTCCTACAGCCTCTCTACATTGTTCTTTCCAGTACTGAAGTCAGAAAAGCTTTGTCACTTTGGACCACATCATTAGATATCATCAGGTTAATGATCTGCATGCAGGAGCAAGGTTCGATTTTGGTGTTTCAGTAAGAAATATGCCATTGGTGTGGAAATATTGTCCCATGAAAACAGGCTTCTCCTCCAAAGCAAGGATGCCACAGAGCTCCAGGTCTCATGGCATTTTTCCCCACTCCAAAGCAGATTGATTTTGTCTCCCCAAGAGAAAAGCAGTTCGTGTCATGTCCTCACCTCTCCTTCCGCTCTTAACCTTCTCCTTACACTTTACCTAGCTGCCCTAAATAAAAGTTGCATGAGACAGGCAAGAGTTGCATTTGATGTTACTGCCTTCACAACACTACAAGATGCTTTTCCATAAATGCTGGGCCTGGGTGCAGCTCTATCTCAAGCACCCACTTACAAAGCCCTGAAGAGGATGAACTTTTCTGTGTAATTATGTACTTTGCAGTGAGCAATCCCTGAACTCACAGAGCCCAGCCGGTCCCTGCCCCTGATTTCCAGCTGTGCCCTGCCAAAACAGCTCAAAGAGATGATTTCAAACTATGGATTTCACATAGGAAGGATGAAGGAGGAGAAAAATAACCTTCTTGGTTCACTTGGAGAAGTGAGAAGGTAAACGAGGACACAAGAAAGAGTGAAACAGAAGGAAAAAGGTCAAAGCAGCAGAGGACTGAGAAGGGATCCCTGAGGCTGAAATAACTTTGCTAGTAAGGGCTGCACTGGAAATAGCATCATTAACAAAGCAGCTGGAAAACTGTGCCCATTCTTGGATCTACATTTGTGAATGCACCCTTGGCACAAAACAAGTTCTCTCCAAACACCTTGCTCAATCCAGTGGGGCTGAAGAAGTGCAAATCAGGTTTGGCCACATAAGAGAGGGTACAAGAGGAGTCACAAGCAGGAGAGCTGGATTTGAAATGATCTTTCTAACCCTGTCAAAGAAGGAAAGAAGTAGATAAGGGTCAAAGTTAGTTTTCAGCAAAAGACAGAGCAGATCAAACAAAAAGCTTCATTGGACCTGAAAGGAATAACACTGCTTTCTTCAGTGGCATTTAAAATAAAGTCAAAAAGCAATGAATTTACTCACTATTGGCAAAGCCAGAAAGGCAGCAAATGCCAAGCAGGAGATATGTTCTTCAACAGGCTCTCCCTGGTGTAAAACAGATGGGACATCTCTGCCTGCAGCTGACCAGGTCTTACACGCACTGGAGTTTACACTCCTGCTGTTGATGCAGGCTTGTGACAGTGACATGAAGACAGGAGGAAATGAGTAAGGACAGTCAGCACTGAAGCATTCCCAGACAGAGCGATAGGTGTCTAGACATTTCCTATACCACCTCAGCTCCATATTGCATATGGACTCATTCACACTCAAACGTGCTCTGATATAGGCTTACCCACACACACTAAATTCTGCTTTTCGTTATGTCTTGTGACATTTGAGGATTTGTTCTGGACTGGAAATGCCACCATCAACACACGTGGATTTGAGCGGCACAATCTCACATCATAAGCTGTGAATAGACACTAGTTATCTACAGCAGAGTACACGTGCAATGCTTAGGACTTAAATACCTTCTTCATTAGTTTGTTACAGGGGTTTAGTTAATCTGCAAAGTTAACTATTTTTCCCCCCCTTGGAAATTTACAATTTTGAGCCGAACTAGTAAATGTTATTATTCAGCCTTTTCTAATCCTTCACCTAAAAGGACACAAGCAAAATAAAATTAAAATACTGAAACCAGCCCAAAGTTAAGATTCATCCCCTGAGTGGCAGTAGCCAGGCTGACAGTAGAAGATAACTGAACACTTTGTTGTATTTTGGTCCCCCTCAGTTTTGTCCCCACAGTTTTGTTTTTCTGGTGGAAAGGGCATAGGGAACTTTGTACTGACCCACCAGCCACCCTCAAGGTTTGAGGGAGTCAGAACAAGCACATCAAGGATGGTTGAGTCAAAAGAGAGCCAGAAGAGGAGAGGAACAAAAAAGTGACTAAGGCACTATTAGCGTCAGAGCCACCTTATCTAATTCATAGCCAAAACCACGTGTAACCCTCCTTCTCCAACCCTCAATGAGCTGCCTACACAGAACATCAGCTCACGCAAATGTGTTAGCTAAATATAAAACCTTACAGGTCTTTTACTTCACCCTCACCCACTGAGAAGCTGCACTGCTGCACGGCTGGGACTCGCTGCTTCCCCAGAACATCCATGTAGTGCAACACCATGAATGGGTTAATTGGAAAATACATTCTCATCCCTGAAGATTCAGTGGGATCATTGTTACCTTCCTGCTAGTGTATGAAAATTACCCTAAATGTGTGTTTAAAACTCTTTGTATGAAAGGGAGGGTCTCACAGTGCACTTGAAGAGCCTGTTACAGCAAAGACGCAGCTTCAACCAACGTTTCTATCGTAACTGAAGGAAAAGGAGAGAAGCGAGTTCTAAGGGAGGAGGGAAAAAAACCCCAACCTCAAACCCTCGAAGCTTACATTTCCAGCATCCATTTCTACTTTCAGCAGGTGAGAAAGGGCTTCCAATCCCATTGTGAAAGGGAAAAAGGATCAGGAGCTGCACACTCAGCTCTATTGTATTTCTCACCAATTAAGCTATTCTGAAAGTTCATGGCTCATTTTCTCAGCTCAAACCTCAAAGTGTGTGTGTGGGGGGAAATAATCCATTTAAAGATGGTAAAGTTGAACAGATAGGATACTATTTTGGTGGAAAACCAGCTCTAACTCATGAACCTCTTCTATAAACTTAACATTGCTTCCCAATTGCATTTATGCTCCGGAGTCCAGATTCCAGATTGTTGTAAAATTTGGTAATTTCAGGGCAGGTAAAAAATAAACCAAACCAACAAATGAAAAACACAAAAACAAATGTAAGAAAAAAACAAACAAAACACCAAAAAAACCCAACCACACCCAAAACTTTAAAGACATAAAGGTGTTAGCTGCATTTGTCCTTCTGGTTTTCCCATGAAACAGCATCTCTTACAGCCTGCAGGTGCCCACCTGCCAGCCCACCTCACTGGGTAGGACTATTCATGAAGCGCTCTGCTCCCCGCCTTGCTTTTGGCACCTCAATAGATCCAGTCACACCTATTCATTCAAGAAATCAAAGTGTCTTGCCAGCCCATGCCAATGCCTACTGTGGTAGAAAATTCAGCAAATTATTTAGAAAACACAAGGGCTTGCCTGGAGGAGCTACTGCTGCCTAACTCTGAGGAGGCAGGAGGAGAGTGAGAGTTAATCCTTTACTACAGACAATACCTCAGTAGTTTATTTTTGCATTCACTACTTTTTTGTGTGTGTTTAATTACTAGATGCTGCAGAATGACTGTGTAATTACACCGTTTGCACTCCGGTTGATTCCATCCCATTTTCCCAATTCATTTAAGTGCAAATAGCCTCGTTAGCTCCCTAATCAGGAAGTCTATAAATACCGCAGCAGAGGCACTAAGCACACCCCTGCCTGCCCCCTTAACCCCCCCAAACCTGAGTAAGGGAGCTCCAGGTCCCACACTCACGGGCATCCAGGACCACACTGCCCAGACACTCACAACTGCAGCCCTTCAGGGACTAGGGTCCAGGACCTGGGGCAGGTGCAGGACCCGGAGCATACCACTGCGACCAGCTAACCTGGGGCAACCCATAGCGCAAGACTAGGCTGTCTGCAGGACCTGGAGTCCTGCAATCCCATCCAGTCAAGCTAACACCAGGATTAAGGACCTACAGTGCATTCCTATCCCAGCTGGTGCATGGGATGTAGAAACTGGGAAAGGGGCTGCAAGACCTGGGATGCACCCCTATGTCCAGCTGGTCCAGAGGGTGCAGTATCCTGGCTGGCAAGGAGATAGAGGATACAGGCTACATCCCAGTGCTCAAAGAAAAATGCAGGACCTGGGCTGCACTCTCATGCCCACCCACTTTGGGGGTGCATGACTCAGGAAAGGGGGCAAAGGATCCAAACTGCATCCCCATGCCCGGCTAGTCCCGGAGATGCAGGAAGGAACGAAGGTGCACCTTATTTCCAACTGTCCCAGGGCTTGCAGGGCAAGGGGATGCAGGAGCCGGGCTGCACCCCTAGTACCCAGCCAGTCTAGGAGGTGCAAGATTCAGACAAGTGAGTGCGGGACCCGGGCTGCACCCTATCCCCAGCCGGCCGGGGATGCAGGACCCCGGGAATAACCCTGATGCCAAGCCGGTCGCGAGGAGTGCAGGATCCAGCAACGAGGGTGCAAGACCCGCGGTGCTCTCCCGTGCACATGCAGCCTGTGGCTGCAGGACCTGGGCAAGCGGATACAGGAGCCGAGGTGCCGCCTCTTGCCCAGCCGGTCCGGGAGATGCCGGACCCGGGTAAAAACGCCGATCCCGAGCCGGTTTGACGGGTACAAGACCCGGGCAGAAGGGAGATGCGGGACCCGGGCAGTGACACCGGTCCCGAGCTGACTGGATGCGGGACCCGGGCTGCACCCCCGCGCCAACAAGACTCGCGCAAGGGGATCCGGGCTCCAGGCTACACCCTCATACCAACCCAGTCGGTGGTTACAAGACCCGGGGTACAACCCGTTCCCAAGCGGTCCGGGGGATGCAGAACCCGAGGGATCACCCCGACGCCGAGGCGGTGCGGGACGCGGGCAGGGAGCGAGGCAGGAGCCGGCGCGCCGCCCACGCCCGCCGGCCCTCGGGGTGCGGGACGCGGGGACCGCTCACTCACATCGAGGATGACGGAGGTGCCCTTCCTCTGCGAGGCGGCGGCGGCGGCAGCCCCCGGGCTGAGCAGCTCCCGGTCGGCGAGGCCCTTGTCTCCCATCCTGGCCCCGACCCAGCGCAGCAGCCCGTCCAGCCCCCGAAGCGCCGGCGGCGGCTTGCGCAGCAGCCTCTGCACGCCGGCCCGGCAGTACCGCGCTGCCTGCTCGCACATCGCTCAGCCCGGCCTCATGCCGGAGCTGGGGACTCCCCCCTCCTCCTCCTCCTCCTCCTCCTCCTCCTCCCCCTCTTCCTCCCCCCTCGCCACACAGCGGGCTGCGGGCAGGGGCGGACCCGGCCGGCCGGGGGTCTCCTACCCGACGAGGAAAGGGGGGGATTTTGGGGGTGAGGGTAGGTCACCCCGGAGCAGCCCCGCTGGGTGCTGCCTGCGTGCTCCCGCCCACATACAGACACCCCAGCACCCCCCGCCGCTCCAACACAAAGCATCCTTTCAGGCATTTTCTAGCTAAAAAAGTATTCCTATGACATGCCCTCTGCAGCCTCCCTACCCCTGCACCAGATTCTAGCAGCTCTTTGTAAGGGCAGTAGACAACAAGTTACTGGCTAGGAAATTAAACTTGCCCCTGACCCTGTACCCCTGCTCCAAAAAGTCCCTATACAATGAATAGTCAGCAATTCCAGCTGGGATATTGCAACATTAATGGCTACAGAGCTAATCACAGTGCTCAGCTGGACAAGTATTTCTAATCCTGTAATTCTTTATTATGAGGCTATTCCTCTGTGATATTCCTCTGCTCACCTACACAGGTCAAGATCTAGACTTGCAGTAGGGGCAATAAATCTTCCATTTCAAATGACACTAAATCATTTCATCTCCTTCTCCACACTTGAGATGATTCCAGTTTGAGTTCAGACTCAGAAAGGCACCAAAGCCAGCAAGCACAGACACAGACCCTCTTGGAGAGTTCCCCAAGAGCACTGGAGCAGCCACAGGCTCTAAATGATCTTTCTCTTCTGCCCACTCATGGCAGCCAGATCCTCTCACAGGCAGATCTAGGGATCCTCATGCCCCACATGGGACACACTTCCAGATTTTAACATCTCTGATACAGGAGCCAGCAAGCCCAGCACCTCCATGCAAGCATTACAGTCTTCCCATGCTGAGCCCTATGCCTGATCTCCAAGTGAAGAACAGCATGATCACTCCAAAAGGCCTGACTGCTTTAAGAGGAAAAACCAGCAATAAATATATATTTTTTTTTAAACACAGATTATGTACTGCAGTGCACCAGAGCCCAGACTTCTCAGCAAAGCCTACCTGGAGGTATTCCTTAGCATCTTGTAACCACCCATCTTCACTCAGGTAAATTAGGGTGAAACTTCTGTGTTTGAGGTGACAGGTGGGGGAATGTGCATTTTCCTCTCAGCAGCTGCTCAAAGAAAAGCAAGTGGGAGCCCAGTTCTCTCTGCTGGAGTGTGGGAATAATGGCTGGAGGCTCTTGAAAGGCTTTTCAATAGATGGGGTACAGAGAAGTGTGGCAGTAGGCCAGGACACTTGTGGGCTGAGCCCCTTTTTCACTAAGCTCTTGCCTTTCAGGGTTTCCTTCTTCTCCAGGAATACAAAATGAATGGGAGAAAACAGAGGAACTTCAGGGGGTTTAAGATGGCTTGTGGGAGCTGTGTGGAGCACTTTAATGGCTCTGTGTTAATTTACAGTGATGCTCAGAGCAGATTGGTGTACAACCCAGACATCACTCAATTCCCACTTACATCTCACAGCAAAGATAATCTAAGGCAACACATGTCTTACCAGCCTTGCCACAGGCTTAGGAGGGCTGGGTCCCTACACATCGACCACTGGTGCAAACGGGCCCACACCCCTCATGGCCTGAATTCTTGTAGTCTTTTATACAGTCCTCACATTATTCATATGCTTTCTCCTTTTGAATTCCCTCTGCTAAATGACTGGTTCAAACTGTATTAATTACACCCGGGTTAGGATTACTGTACACTCATTATTTAAATCTACCTACTGAATAAGTTTATTTATGACTATCTACTGAGTAAATTTATAAATAAGGTTCTTTGAATCTTGCTTCCATGTGCCGTGAAGATCTATTACTTGGCTTGGAAGTTTGGGGCTATTTCTGTGCATTTGTCTGAAATAAGTTCTTGTTAATGTCAGAAACAGTCATTTAAATACTCAGTTTGCCTCCTAAGTGTGTCTAGATAGAAAAAGTTTCATCCACTCAGGCATTAGGAAGAAGTCAGCCATTAACACTGGGCTGTGTGGTAGAGGCTCAGTTATTCCCAAGTTTCCACACAGCTGAAGTCTCCCTTTGAGGAAAAAAAGTGGGAAAAACTGTTACTATTCATCTAAGCCAGGTGAGGAAGCACAGGAATGCTCAAGGCATGTGCTCAGACTGGTCCCAGCCCATAGGTCACACCCCAGGGAGGGCAGAGGCATGGGCCTCAAATTGTGCTCTTTATCCACAACTCATCCTCTGCCTCTTGCCAAGGGAGACAGGGCACTGTCTGTCCTGTGCAAATACACACAACTGCAGCCAAGGCATTGGGGTTTGCCAGCCTCTCCTGTCACCCTGTGCTACCAGTCACAGCACCGCCCACGTCCCCGGCAAGCAGTCATCAACCAGGACAGAAGAAGAAACCAAACAAGTGATGGACGAGTGGAGGCAACAGGGTGACCTGCTGTAGGACACCCACCTGACTCTTTATCTGTGGCTCCCCGGCACCTAGCACCCTTTTTCTGCTCTTTCACTACTGGTGGAGAGCACAGGACCACCAGCAGCCACTGGTTGCCTTAAAAGCTTTATGCACGCACATAACACAGACGCTGAGTGTTGTAGGAATAAATAGGAGAGAATAAAGAGGAGACAAAAAAAAGCACAGATAAATCAAGGCAAAGTGCATCCCAGTGAAAGCAGCAAACACTATTTACAGGTCTTAACAGATCCTGAGCCTGCTGTCTCCACTGCTGACCCACTGGCATTTCCCTCTACACGTTGCTTTGCAGGCTGGGAGCTCAAACCCTGCCCGACTGTGGTGAGTACAAGCTGCTGAGGGAAAGGCAGCAGCTGCAGCTCCACCTTCTCTCCTGGACATTTAACGGTGAGCATCCCCAGTGCTATGCTAACCAGGCACACATGTGGTCCCAGACCACTACAGTCTGAGGAAATGAAGGATGCAATACGGACAGAAAGGTTGTTGAAGGCTGGGAGAGATCAGACCTATTCTCCCTCATCCCCACCTCCAAGTCAGAAACTCATAAATCTCAAGAAAAGGCTCCTGACATTCCAGTTTCAAGTCAGATCTTGTCCCAACAGTTTTTCCTCCCTGGAGCACGTGGTGCTCAGCACAAAACATTGATTTACCCCTGTTGCTGGTGAAGTTTGCTCTACCAGCTTCCACAGAGGGCTTATTCAGGCTCTACACCCAATATTTTCCAGCAGCTTCTGGAAAGGCTGTTGGAGAAGGAGCTCAAACCACGTGCTGTAATTTCAGATAAGAGGCCACCTGAAGAACCCAAGGGCTTCCCTGAAAGAAAGGTCCGAGACAGAGCAGAAGTCCTGCCTGCACCCCAGCGTGGCAGGCAGAGACAGCAGCTTTCATCTCCCCTTTGAATCCTGCCTTCTCCCCCATGCCCCTCTGTGCACAGCAGAGAGCTTTATTTAATTAAAAACTTCCAACAGGCAGGACCTGCAGCCTCACTTAGTGCAAAATGTCACATATGACTTACTAATATTTACTAATGACTGAGGGATTGAGGTTAATCCAACGGTTCAATAGCAGGAAGAAGAAATGGTGACCCCATTACAGAGATGGGAACTAGGCAGAGCAGCCTTGCCTGTCCAGCCCAGAGGCTACCACTTCAGTCCCTGCACTAATTTATGTTTATTACAATGTGATGTGTAATCACCAGGTGATTTTATAACAAATTTATACCCCAGTTTGAAAATGCCACACAGCCAAAAGCATCAAGGTAATGTACTGGTCTGAGGAGGACCCAGAGAGCCCATGTACATGTGCAAAGTACATTAACTCCCAAAAAGTCAAAGTCCCTCCCCTCTGCAAATTGAGGCATGCAGAGCTCACAGCTTGGGGAACGCGCTCCATAAAGCGTTGAGTCCACATCAGCCTCTGGGATCAGGGGTTTCTGATCCAACACTACAAGCAGGGCAGAAGCTGAAGCAAGTAGGAAGCTTCAAATGCACCACTTTACATCACATCAATCTCCAAGTGCTACGCTGGGACTTGCTTTAAGACAAAACACAGACTTTGTCTTTAAATACCTTCAGAGCCTTTTCCAACTGCAGTTACACTAATGAGCAAAAAAATTTCTTCTTTTAAAGTGCTCCTGCTTGCATCCAAACATCCCCTCCTCAAGGATTTTTTTTCTCCGAGGAATTACTCAGTCCACCCAAGGCACCCGGTTGCTGCAAATGGAGACAAGGCAGAGTGTGAGAGTTCAGGTTATTCCTGGTCATAATCCTAAAGGCAACCCACAGATGTCTGGGAAACCTTGTGAAGAGGAATTAACTGGGCTAACCTCACCATCAAATAAAACTCCTACATAATGAGGAGATCATAGTGCTCAGATGCTCAGACCTCCCCAGAGCTCTGACATGGTCCTCCAGAGCAGTGTGAAGAATCACCACCATGAGGGGGGGAATCAGTAAAAGAAAAAAAGACAAACAAAAAAACCCCAGCAAAGCTCCAAATGACAAGACACTCACCTTCCCACGACATCCACAAGCACATTCCAGAGAGGATACAGCAGGTAAAACCCTTCTGCTGATGGCTGCTAAATAAATTCAGAGGGTGGTGTGTTTTAACCTGCTTGTTTGGGTGTTAGGGGTCATTACCCAGCTGGGTTGTTTTGGCAACTGAGAAAATGAGCATTTAACACCAAAACTGACCTGCCTTTGATTAAAGCTCCAGACAACTGACTTGACAGGGCTTGTGATTGTGTAGTTGTAGAAAAGAGATGCTTTAACATTTTTCTTGTATGTTTATGACTTATAACAGCACTCTCCTAAAGCAGACCAAAATATTTTTCCTTTCAACGTGCAATTTAGGTCAGGACCATTAAGGACCCTTGGAATAAGCTAATCCATTTCTAGTGACCTGTCAAAATTACCCTTTGTTTCTTGTGCCTGGTACACCTCATATCGGATCTGTAACAGTACAAAAAACACAGAAATGGGGAATTGTAGACTCAGATTCATAAGCCTATGTGTGGGTATGACCACCAATTAAAGAAAAGTAGTTGAGTTATTGCACCTAAATTAATGCCTCTTTATCATTGACCCCGTGTTCTCCCCCAGCTGCAACATAAAACTGTTAATTTAAATTACTTTCATGGACACAATGTGTCTGTAAATGTACTTAAATTAGAGCTATCGAGCTTCTTCATAGTGAAAGCAGAGAGGGAGGGACTGTCTTTTTTTCTGTTGCTCATGCCCTTCCTAATTAATTTCTAAAGTAATTTCTTCCTTTGCCCAGCAGATACCACCTCTGGCTGCATTTGTGGAAGGACAAAAAGATTCCTCCAATTTATTTGGAACAATAAATACCGTTAATTACTGCTTGGAGGGTAAAATCTGTCAGCTTTCAATGTAAGAGGGACTCCCTTTGGAGTACTCCATACAGGCATGATGGCAAAGCCCCTCTGGCAAGAGCCTGGGCAGGGTTGCAGGGCTCAGTCAGGACACACTAGGGCACTGGCTGAGAGCTGCCCAAGGGGATTCTCAGTTTAAAGAAATAAACTAGGAACCTTTCTTATTCTTCACATATTTAGCCTGTGGCTGAAGCTGTGAACACATGGAGATTATATAGAAGGGCATAAAACTTGCCAGAGTATCCCTTTGCCTGGGCATTGCTCTCTGTCCTCAAAGCACTGCTGAAAGCGCAGGACAGGAGCGATCTTGGCACAAAACCTGTGCCGAGAAAGGATGAACCTCCAAGCCAGACTTGCTTCACACAACCCTGGCACCACTCTGGAGCCCAAGGAGTGAAACCCCAGGAGTGTCCCAGGCTTTCATGTACAGACCATCCATTTACTAGCGTAGTCAAGGCTGCTCCTTACTGCTCCAGCACCAGGCACATTCATTTTCCCTGCAGCATTTTATTTGTCCTTATTTGCTGTCCTCTAAGTGACAGAAGTGAGGAAATTATATCTTACACCGCTTCACTAATTATTCGGCAAGAGTTTGAGTGAGTAACAGTTTCCATTTCTCCAGTCTTGCTCACCACTGGACACACACAAAAAACTCTTTAGGAGCCTGTTATTTGGTTTCCTGGCTGTGAAGCATTTTGAAATGCTGCTGTGTTTGCCACTTTGGGATAAAACTCATGTAATTTAATGGGATTCAGTGAGACAACAGCAACAGGCCCGCAAGGCAGCTATTGATTTCCCGCGACAAAAGGTTGCTCTTGAAATAATTTCATGGGATCCCCATGACTTCGAGCTTCAGGTGCTGGGATGTTCATGTGAGAGCTCACTGGGATCTCATGGAAAATATCCCCCTGAGCAAGAGCATTCCCTGGGGACCCTGAAGGTGAGTGGAGCCACAAGTGTCTTTCGCTGATGAAGTTCCCTCTGTCCTGCAAGGCCAGAGTTGGAAAAAGGCCACCTTCATCCCATGGTTGTCATCCTCATGGAAATGTCACACCTGCAGCCTGTGTGGCATGGGAGGGCTGCGCACCCATGGCACGTCACGCAAGGACATCTAGTGCCTGATGTTGAGGCTGCAAGGAGGCACTGGGTTACAGCAAAGTGTGTTTTTCTAGTGGTTTATCTCATCACAGCAACAAAAAGTCCCCTTGGGCCCAGCATCAGCAGTGCTTCAGAGAGTGGGGTCCCAATGGGAGGGCCTCTGCTAGGCTCTGACGTGCATTTCAGTGGCCTGTGACGTCTGGGGCTTCATCTCACAAGCTGGAGCTCCCCAGCAGCCTGTGCCCCTTGCCTAAAACGCAGCTCCTCTCACAAGTCCAGTTTGGGTGGTTTTGGGCCACTTCTCCAGCCAGGTTCCAACACATCCTGCACAACTCATGGACTAATGCAGGTAACACAGCACGGCTGCTGAGAATGTGAGATTTGTGTCCTCATCTACTTGCAGTGTCCACCTTCCTATCCCTATATCTGTTTCGTGAGTTTAGAATCAAAGAACACCAGGTTGGAAGGGACCTCAAGGATCATCTGGTCCAACCTTTCTTGGCAAAAGCCCAGTCTAGACAAAATGGCCCAGCTCCCTGTCCAGCTGAATCTTAAAAGTGTCTGATGGGGAATCCATCTCTTCCCTGGGTAGATTATTCCAATGGTTGGTTGTCCTTGTTGTGAAAAATTTTCCTGCTCTGTCTAATCAAAATCTTCCCAGGAGTAACTTGTACACCTTGTCTTTTCCACGTGAATACTTGCAAAAAGGGAGTCTGTGTCTTTTTGTAGCTACTCTTTAAATACTTCTCAGAGTCCAGCACAGATCCAGCTGACTGAACACTGCATCTGGAGATGGAGATGATCATAAGGTTGGCAGCATAAGAAACTAACCTTGTTTTCAAAGGACATGCTTCCTTCCAAGCCATGCAAGCTGGTGCGTTAAAAATGCTTTGGCAACTCAAACAGGGCTTGTCAAGCCCTTGCATAAGTAGAAATACCACATTTCTGAGGATGATCTAAGCTATCCATGGTTGATGAGGGTGGACAATCAAGACCTGAAAAACATTTCACGGGGCTAAAAGGTCAGAGTACCACAGATGGGTGTATCAGCGGTTTAGGCACAAAGCATGTTTGCATGGAACCCATACTGCTCCTGTCCCTGCAGAGCCCCCTCCCCCCATAAAAAAAAAAAAAAGAGATTTTATTTAAATGAATGTTGGAGAGGATGGTTGGAGATAAAGAAAGTCTCACTGGGCCACACAGTTCAACAGAGAACCTGAAATAATTATGGATTTGGGATGTCTTAATCCAGCCCATCCCCACAGGTAGGGTTGTGTCCCTCGTGCCTTTACTCTGCAGATATGAACCTGTCTCACAGCAAGTTTAATAAACTGTTCATCTCAGTGCTGGTGAGCTTTCCAGTCAGGAGATGGAGCTGTGCAGCTGTGGGACAGACACACGGACACCTCAGGGAGGCCTGAAAGCCTGGGTTCAATGAGATCTTGCACCATAATACATTCATGTTTCCTAAATAAAATACCAATTTAAAGCGGTTTTAATTGAATGCATCATTTTTTTGAGTTGTCTTCCTCTCTTATCTGGGAAGTTTAAAACCCCATGGCTATTCACAAAATTGGTGCAAATTTATGAATAGCTTTCGGACCCTTGAAAAATTGCATTTTTAGCCAGCTTGCTACCTCTATCTTAGTGCTGCCCTGCTTGCACAAAGCCTCTATGAGACACCCCAGGCACCCGCTTGTCCCCCCATCTCGGTACCAAAATGAAATATCCCAGCTCTGACTGTCCTACCACCAAGAGCATCCTGAGTCAGATGCACACAGGTTTTATCCTCTTAACTGGGGTTTGAATCACACTTTCAGAAGCCCAAAACTGTTTGCCAGCAAAACCTGTCCCAACAGCTTTACTGCCCTGTGCGAGTCCAGATCGGTGCTTTGGGATTGGCAAGGCAGCTGAACACCTCCTTGAAAACATGTCTGTACAGTCTGTAACCAGATAATTACATAATACAATGTCCAAAACATTGTGATGGAGAAGATCTCCACATCATTTCCGTGCAACCGTCTTGGCAAAGCCTGGAAGCCTGGGCTGTCTGCTCCTGCTGCCTCTCCTTTCAAAAGGAAAGGTTTCTGTCTTGGGTTCCTTAGCACCCACTCTCACATGGTAGAAACCCATTTCTTATGATGAGCACCCAGGAAGCATGAGCATCAGGTGGGATGTTGGGTACTAGGACACAAGGCTGACAGATCTACCAGCAGTTTTCTTCAGGTTTCACTTTTGCTCTCTGAAGAGTGTCTACATTAAATAGCAGAATAAAGTTTCTGTCCGTGATGGCAGAAATACAGAAATCTGCAATCACAATGAGATAAACTACCTGTATTGCTGGTTTTCTTCCTGGCAGAGAAAACAGTGCTTATGGGTTGCATCCATGAGTTGTTTGGGTTCCCTTTGTTTCTGGGTAATTTTAAAGGAATTCTCCCAAAACACCTCACCTGCTGTTTCCAGAATAAATTTGGTGCCTTGCAGTAATGTTTCTGAGGGCTTCTCTACCAAGTGCACACTCTGAGTCACAGCAGATTTACTGCTTCACCTTTGTCTCCATGATTATGGCAAGTGACTCTAGAAGCCCATAATAGACTTGAAAACCATTCCGCCCCCAGCAGACAGATTGTCAGTGCAATGCTCCTGTCCTGCTGTATATTCCTTATGGCTGTGGAGCATTTCTAACTATTAGTTTCAAACTCGTAAAAAATATAATCCAGAGTTGTTTATTTTATAACATTACAGGGCACACCCTTAATGTCCCACTGCAAACATAAGTTGCATGAAAGCTTTGATTGCAGCAGTGAGATATGAGCCTTCAAACACCTGCTTTTGAGAGGGGTGGGCACAGCTTGGTCCCAAAGAACTCTCAGGCCGGAGGACATCAAAGCTATCAGCTTGGGGAGAGGTGGAGTGGGACCAGGAGGGAGTATGAAACCTGGTGAAAAGTACCTCAGGTACCTTCAGGGCCCCAGAGTGGGGCATCAGATGTACCTGTGGCTCCCACGAAGGCTGGTTTGAACATACCCATTTGAACACACCACCTTTACATGACAGTGAAGCGCAGCAAAGTATCTGTTCTTTCCAGACTAAAAACCCAGCAGGGTCCAACCTGACCTCTTCATCCCAGGGCCGTGTGGGGTTGCTGAAGCATACCTAGATAATGTCCACTTCTAATAAACAGGAATCGTTTCCCAACTCCCTGTAATAATCTCAATCCTCCTCCTCCACAAATGTGTTGCATTTATCTAAAGGAGAGCAAGAAGCATGTGGCCCATTCCCAGTTAGTTTCTGCCTTGGTGCCAGCAGAGCTGTAGGTGGAAGCAGCCTCCAAAGAGCCATCAGCAGCTGCAGGGCCAGGCACACCAGCACTCTGCACACCGCCACTGTTCCTACCTTCAGATCCTCCAGTCTACATCCAAGGAAGTTTCCTCACAGTTCATTTTCTTCCGGCTTGTCCCCTTTTGGCCTTTCACACCTTTGCTGCCCTGTTAACAGGCTTTCCTTCAGCTCCCCGGTCTGGACAACCCTGTTTGCTGAACTGGGCACTGCCCACCACTAGGACACGTCAAATCCTTCTTGCAGATGGGTGGCTGCCTACCTGTGGCCACTGTAAGGATTTCAAAGCCAAACTTGGCCAGCACTCAGATTTCCTAGGGTGGACTGTTTATTGAGCATGTAATTCCCATTTGTTATTTTAAGAGCTGTCAGAAAAGAAAAGAAAACATAGGCAGCAGTTTCGAGGTGTGATCAAATGCCACAGGAGAACAGAGGTATCTGAGAGGATGGTGAGAAACCATTAATACAGTCTCAAAGCCATCATAAACGACAGCTGAGAACAAGAGCCCAGATTCCTTGTGGGAGCTGGGGAGAAATCAGAGGATGTGAGCTGAGAAATTGCATGGAGAAAGCAAGGCTGTTGGGTCCCCCTGTTATCTGCTCAGACAGCCTGCTCTGAACTTATGAAATTAAAGGCTGTCAGCATGAGGCAACCATACCAAGCAAACCACATCTCCACACATGAATGGATAAACTCTGAACTCAAACTTGAACTATGTTGAATTCCCATCAGCAAAGAGCCTGATGTTACATCATGAAATGGAAGGGGGCCTGCAGAATCCGTTCCATCATCTGCTGCCTTGGACCAGTCCTGGTATTCAGGGACAAATAATTCCTTGGTGGTCCTGTCTTTGGAAACAGCAGGGCGTTCTGGAGAAAGCAAGGATTGTCAGAGCTACAAGTAATATGTTAACTGGGTAGGAAAAAAAGAAAAAATAAATAAATCCTCTGCTGACAGTAGCAAAACCAATCCCATCAGAATAGCAGTATCCCCATTCACCTGTTCTCTCTGTTTACTTGAATACACATCGTTAGTCACTGTCCTTGCTGAGCTTTTTCTGTGTCATATAAACTTCAAAGTAGTAAATAATCGAAGTAGTAAATAATCCATGAAATATCATCCTGACAAAGCTGAGTATTGGGGAATTGGATGAATATTATATTTCTGTATGGAAAATGCTTAGTGTTAGTTCTCTCACTGAGCAGGGGCCGTTGGGATCTCACAGCCTTGGGAAGAGTAGGAATTTAGGGCTTGGTCATTTAGCCCTTAACAGAATAAGCACTTTTATCCTCTGCATTTCCACTTCCCTGATCAGTGCAGTATTCAAAGCCTGTTGGGACTGCTCACATGAGGAAGAGGGGAAAGAAGGTTCATCCGTAATGATATTCAACCAGAGTCAGACTTTATTGTTTCAGTTGCGGGACTGCTTTCAAAGCCCTGTAATTTTCCTCACCTAATGCTGGGAAAGCATCACGTGCTCCACAGGCAAACCAGGATCAGGGCCAGCAGAGCTGCATCGTTTCCTCTGCAGAGAGCCGTTTCCCAGCACAGGGATGGAGAGGTGTCCATTACATTGTTCAAAAGAAGGTGGGAAAAAAAAGCCTTTTGGTGGAAATGGATGTAACAGAGCGTGAGGAAGGTCACAGGGGACAGGCAGCCTGGGAACGGGCAATTCCACCTCCCTTTGATTTGCTTTCCTTTGTTTCGGGGTGAGAACGTTGCACTTGGCCAGCTCTCGTCCACCTCCCCTGTTATGTCATATCCAGATTATTCAGTGCATGAGTTATTTGGAGTGTTACATCTGACAGATAACATTTGTTTACATAACTTTTTCTCAGACACTTGCTTCTCTATTTTCCTCCAAAATATTTCTATAAATATTTATATTTTCAGGAAAATGAACTTATTTCTACCAACCTCAGGGTGACAGTCACCTTAACTGCAAGGTGGTACAAGGGATGGCTGCAAGTCTCCACAGCATTGCCTGGGAACTGGGTTGGTTTTTTTCCTTTTTACAAACACAAAACCAGAATTATGCAGGGGAAGAAACCAGTTCTGGTGAAACACCAACCTGGAAATGTCTCTCGGCCTCGAGCTGGAAGAGCTAATCAAGAAAGGAACCAGAAATCCACCAGAAAAATCCCAGGGGTTACAGCATTCACTGCAGTGGCAGAGCGCTGCGTCTGAGGCTCTGCTGTAAATCCCTGATCAAACACTGCTTTCTGTCTCTGTTTCTAATGAAAAATTTCCAAAGGTCTTACTTCCTCCTCTAAAACAGAGAGAGGATTTTGAAGCTTTTGTTTTCAGGTGAGAAAACCTTCTTACTATGACACATTTGATCAGATCATTATATGGCAACAGTTGTGTGCTGCCTGCTCTAACACGCTGCCTTTAGCTGTCTTCGTTATGCTCCAGCCAGCAAAAATCCTCCTGGTTATTCACGCTCCTGAGAAATCTCTCTTGCTTAAACTTTGTGAAAGTTTAATACAGGGAGTGAGGTATGTTTTTTGCAAATAGGTTACATCAGTCAGTGTCAATCACGTGTAATTCATTCATACAAAACGTCACCTTTCCTGTTCACTGCTCATGTGTCTCGTTGCTCATTAATTACCTTCATTTCCTGGGCAGCTGCCATAGATGCCATGACAAGAGCAGCATTTACAGGAAAGCTGCTCCTGCAACCCCTGTGAAAGGGAGTTTGGCAAAGAGGTGCTGGAAAGGGCTCAGGGAAAACTTTGATTGCAACATGTGAGCTTGGAATCGGTGAGCTCCCACCACAGTCTCCAGGACCTTTCTGACCATGCCAACACAGTCCTTCTCAACCAGCTGCAGGAAAACTGCCGGGGAGCGGATACCATATATCTCCAGTTTCCCTTTCCTTGCATTTTTCCATGCATAGGGTCAGACCCTGCCGAACATCTCCCACCTGCACAGCCCCCAGACCTACATAGACACATGTCCATGTCCTGGGCAGGGCTGCCACCCACAACCCTCGTGAGAGCGAGCTCACAGCACATCCCACCCACAAACCGGCTCAGAAGCATCAGCTGTGAAATCCCTCTAGCCCAAAGCCATGACATGTTAGCATCTGTTTCTGCTGCTTCTTTTCCTTGACTGTGGTTTGATAAAACAGTAAATCCAACACTGGCATCCCAGCCACCAGATACAAAGAAAAAAGGGAGGGAAAAAAAACCCCTCAGCTACACAACCTAAGGGATTCACATGGCATAAATTCTCCACCAATTCAAATCTGCTTAGAAATGACACTGCTGAGTTAACTTCACGCAACTTGACTTGTCCATCTTTTTTTTTTTTGCAGCTGCCCTCACAGCTTGGGAAGACAAACCTCTCATCCCCCTTCATGTCATGATGCCCATCACATGTATGTCTTTCCTCCTGGCTGGATGAGGCCATGCAGCCCCTGTGTCCCAATTTGTCCCTGCACGGGATGCCCTGGGAGGGATGGGCTGAATTGAGCATAGCCCACAGTGCTCCTGGCACTGCAGCCACCATGGTATCCACTTTCAGCATCCCACCACTTTGTCATTTGCTTGACCTTAAAGTTGAGACTGAAAAGTCCATTAATTACCCTAGAAAAACACCAGGGGATTTTTTTCTGACGTACAAATTCCCTGGCTTTTCAGCTGAAAGATCTATCAGTTAGTTTATTAGCTTTGAAAGCTATCTATGCCTCTGAGACCTCTGCTGACTCGGAGTTACCGTAATACTGGATAACTTAGGTATTAATGCCAAGTTGCAAATGAGCTTTGCTCTGCTGGGCCAGTTCTCAGAAGGAATGAATGGTTTAGGCCTGAAACTGTGTCTGTGGTCTCATAAAAAAAACACCGCTCTCCTGGTTTTCTATTTCTTTGCCATTAAAGGAATGATTTCATCCTGCCCTTCACTTGTCCTCTGGTTAAAGTTTGCCTCCCTGGCAAAAGGTTCACTGGCCCATAAAAGCACAACTCATATTTGGAGACTTACCCAGTGTAGTATCCCAAAGTCTGCACTTTGTCATCAGCAGTAACTTTACACGCTCGCAACCCCTGTTGAACTGCCTCTTCGCTGCCAGCTTGCCGTCAGCTGCTGCTTCACAGAGCAAAGCCCCGCTGCCGTGGCCCCGATCTAAGACGGTGGCCAAACCAGCTGTTTGCCCCTGGAGATAGCTGGGCTGTAAGAGAACACCCCGGCTCGGGCAGCCTCCACGGGGACTGCAGTGCTTTGCAGCTGCATCCCAGTTTGTGAAGGTGATTCCTGCAGTTGTTTCACCAGCCCTTGTGCTTCCAGGGAGACCCAGATGTGGAAATTCACCTGCAGGGTAAATATCTTAAATAAACAGTGCTTTAACCTTCCAAATCAGGTTTCCCAGCCAGTGGTGATGCCAGTTATGGAGCGGGGCCATGCTGCCCGTGCATGCATGCTGCCTGGCTCAGGATTCCCCTCCTTTCCCTCCTTACCAGCTTGCTGCAGTGTAGCTGTAAAATCAAGCACAACTGTCAACAGCATATCCAAGAAATGAATGCAACCAGCAAAAATTGGGCTGGAAAACAAAATCCTTTCTGCTTCCTTTGCAGAAAGTTCACAGGAGCTGCCTGCTGTGCTCCTCCTCAGACAGGTTCCTGTAAATCGATATATTAGTAAGACATGCTTTGTAACACAGGTGCCCATACAGAGCAGAGGGGCACATTCATACACCAAAGGCAGGAATGTTTGAGATACAGAGCAGAATCTCTCCGTCTCTGAGCAGCACAGCAAATGATCCAAGTTTTGTCCTGGCCCTCAAAGCTTGGTCCCCAGGGACAGCAAAGGAAACTCTTCCTGGACAGCGGACCCATGCAGCTTTCCAAGCTCTGGCAGAAGTCAAGGTTCAGCCAACAATAGTAACAAAATTTGTGCTCCCTTCTCGTACTCCCCACTTAGCCACTCTCTAGCCAGGAGCTTGCTTCAATTCTCATGGCTTGCTTCACAGCCCTGAAAGTCAGACGTTTTCCCCCAGAGCCTCCAGCCTTGGTTCTAACATGAAACCCTTTTTGCTAGGAGACCATCCTGCACCGTCCACCCTTGCAGTGCCCCCCCCCTCCAGCTTAACTCAAGCTCAGGAGCTGTGTGTCAGCACTGGTGCACTGGCTGCTGGCCTGCCCACTAATAGCTATATTTCATAAAAGTAAAAGATGGTTCTTTTTAAAAAGAGGGAACCCTTCCCTTCATTTAAGAGGCAAAGCTCACAGTGAACACGCTCTGACATCTCCTAAGTCCTTCACCAAAGCAAAAAGTAGAAGCAGTAAGTTTGTGTGTTTATTGCATAATAAAAGGTTTTGACTTGTACAGTCAGCTCTGCCACTCCCAAAAGTGTGAACGCATCAGCCTTTAGAACACATCAGCCTTGACTACAAGGACTCACTAACAAAATAAAATCAAAAAACCACAATTCCCTTTTTTTGTGGGTGAACAATTTTCCACTGTTCCTGGCAAGTGCCAGCAGGTCTCAGGAATGTGTTCTGCAAAGACACAAACAGTGGACTGATTAGTTCAGGGAGGAAACCAAAGGATGCTGAGAAACCCCAAAGAACAGAAAAAAGGGGTCTGATGCGGAGCCCTTGTTGTGGAGTGATGGACATCACCTCTTAGCGGTAGCCAGAGGTCTGAATAAAAATAAAACTGCTCAGCAGGGAGTTGCATGAGGCTTCCCAGACTGACCTGCTCTGGTCACCATGGCTGCAGAAGGCTCCTGCTGGGCAGCATGGAGAGGACACCAAAGGACTTGCTGGGGACAGAGAAACAAAGCAGAGTACTCTGTAATTTTACATAGCCAGCTAACTAACCAAGGTAACCTCCGAGCTGGACCTCAAATGCAGCACTGGAAAGGGTGGTGAAAGCATTTAGCACATCACCTGACAAAGCTGCATCACTCCCATCGCTGGCACGGGATGTGCAGAAAGCCCAGGAGGAGATTATTATTTTTTCTCCTGTCTCTGTCACATGCTATAGGTCAAGGTTATAAAGTTATAATGGGTGAATCCCACACATAACAAAGCTGTTATCTGTTGACTCTCCCCGCTGATTGTTTTGGAATAATAATTCATGTTTGCCTCCCTGGATACAGAGAGCTGAATGACAACTGGAATTAGTACCGCACCACCTTGCCCCGAGGACTTCTTGTTGAGGAGTAAACCACCACCTCTGCTATTGAGATCCTCTACTTTGACATCCCTCTGGGGCAGAACACTGGATATTTTCTAAGCATCAGTTGTGAAAAACAACTTCCCTTTCTGGTCCTGCACAGCACGGGCAATCAGCTCACACATCTTGGGCAAGAAAGCCGGCTATTTAAAACACGGTCACCCAAGCTCCCCCAATGCAGGCACAGGAGGCTGCCCTAGTTAGGAGCTTCCCAGTACAGGGCAAATTATATCACAGTAACACAAGATGGGAAATAGGAATGATCGGCATGAACACTGACTTTGACCTCAGTGATGGGAAGAGCTTTTCACTTGACACCAATCCTATGCCCTTAATTCCCAGCACACTTCGATGCCTGTTGTTTTTTTAAGACACCCTTTTGTTTCTGCTGTTGTCCACCTCATTTGCTTTTGATCTGGGAATTTGAGATGTAGCCAAAAAATAGAATTTTTAGAAAGGTAAACATCAATCACTGATTTTTATTTATTTTTTTTATTTCCTGGCAAAGGTCTGCTGCAGGAGAGGAGTGGAGCAACCCTGCACTGCTTGGGACCTAACCTCTTAAGACAAGCATAAGGCAGAGTGAAAGGAGTATCATTTATCCTGGGGAGCACCCTGTAAGAGGGTGCAGGACCACATTATCCATATGCAGGAATGGCCTTATTGCCAGGATAACAGATTCAGGGCAAGAACTACCATCTCATTTAGAGCAATGCTGCCAAAGGGAGCCCTGAGTGCATTGCCACCCCAAAGAAATTCATCCACACCACACTTCTGTGCCCACAAAATCCTGAGGGGCCCCCAGTCTCTGCATTCAGAGAAGAATGAGGCACAAACCACATCCCAGTGCTTGCTCTGAAGCTGTTGGACAGTTGATTAGATCTCCTCTGGGTCAGAAACGTAAAGTCACATTTTAAAAACAAACACAGACTAAGTCTGAAATCACTTTATTGAAACATTTCATATAAGAATAGTCAGTGGCAAAAAATATTCAAGTGTGATACAGCAACACCACAGACAAGCTCCTTACACATCAGCTTGAGGCCAATACATATACAAAGAGATGCTGTCTCCCCCCACTCAGCTTTCCAGAGACACATGCAGCATCATGTCACATCAGTGAGTTTCAGTGCAGTGTGGGGAGCAGAGTCTGTCTTTACATCAAATAAGGTTAGCTATGACTCTGTTTTTTCCCCGCAAGAAGTGTGAAAGGCCCTGTAGGTCAGTGGAGAATGCCACTTGCAATGTAAAGCTTCATTGCCACCCAGCCTAGCTCATTCAAAACACTGGCTGAACAAGCCTGTAATAAAATACTTGGCCAATAAAAATCTTGTAGAAAACCAGTATAAAAAATTTGCTATATATAGTATAAAACTCCCCAAAAGTGACAGTGCCAATTTTCCCTGTATGCAAACAGTATTCTTTAAAAAAAAATAAAAATCCCATTACATTAGAAATTTTATAATATACAGCATCTTTCTGAAATACTCTGTGCAACCAAAGCCCCATACACCACCTGGGCAGTTACAAGCCAGACCAGTAGCTCCCCTTTAGTTCTGCTGTCTCTACAGCAGCTGTCAAGTATTTGGCCATCACAGTTTTAGGATTTAGAAAGTAGGAAGCTGCAAGATGGCAAACCAAGTGTTTGTAAATCAGTACCATTCCTTCTCAAGGAGGATAGAAAACCACAAAGGAGTCTCTTGATTAAAAAGGTAGTACATATTACTTGTTGCTGGTGTCAGTGAGACAGTTTGGACTGTTTCTATGTCAGTTTTCATTTGCTGAGTACCAGCAACATGTGCCAGAGGTACCTGCAGCATCTTTCAGTGATTTCTGGTCTCGTAAGAACATACAGCCAAGCCACAGGAGCAAACAGAACCCCATCAGGTACTTTGATTCACTTTGAAACACTGTAGACACCAATAGACACTGGGTTATCAGCCTGCTGTCTGGAAATAATTAACATGGATTGTTCCCCCGATTCAATTTTCGGCAACCTGGAAGGTGTCACATCAAAGAACAATTGCTCTCTTGGTCTCTAGTTTTCCAGGCACACAATTCAAAGCCCCTGCAGCCTTCATGCACAGCTATGCAGGTGAGGAGCTGAATCCTCAGGGAATGAAGGTACTGCCATCTGTGAAACCCACTCTACTTTTGGCAACTTAATCTTCTCAAATAACTTGGCAAGAACTTAGTAGCTCTCTGGATAACCTTGGAGAATACAAGGAGTGAGCTTTACCTTTGAGGATGTACAAATCAGATGACTTGCTTCTCTACGAAAACAGCAGTAACCTGGTCAGTTAGCAGAGGGATTTATTTCTTTCGTTAGGGGGGATTTTTGTTTGCTTTCTTTAACAGAGAGCTGGCAACAGCCAGAGCTCCTCCCTGTACAAAGCGCACAAAGTTATCTCCAGCTAGAGGTCCTAGAGCATAAAGCCCTTTCTCCTGAGTGCATTCATAGGTGAATGGGTCAATATCTATGGGATTCCTCTTTGGGTTGACTGGTTGGTCACTGTCCATTGCCAAGTCAATGCCATTATTTGGCAGAAAGGAGAGGTTGGGGTTTGAGCCAGTTACAACAAGAGCCATGGAAACTTTATAAGCTTTCTGGTAGCCATTCTTGTCTTGCAAGATACATTTCTTGTCCTTGCCGAAGGATAGCACATGGTGCTCGGGAAAGCTAATGTAGCACTCGTAGGGCCCAGCACAATCAGCTGTCTGTTCTTTCATCATCTGATGGACTTTGTGGTATTCAGGGTACATCATTTTGGGAAGCTGGTTAAAAATAAGACCTGGATCACTGACTCGTCTCCGGAAAACATGGATTACTGGAATATTGCAATGGTGAGCAAAGAGAATCGCATCAGCAGCTGTCAGACCAGCACCTACAATCAAGACTGGATCTGACATGATGCCAATGCTGTTGCTCCTCACGGCTTCCTCTAGGGCAGACAGCTGGTGATGGACATAGGAAAGGTTCTCTCCCTTGACCCCAAGCCAAGTAGGACTATCATATGTTCCTGTAGCTAGGACCACATTCTCTGCGTAGACAGAGAAGGGCTCTTTATGACCTTTCACAGTTTTGAAAAATCCATCCACCTGAAAAACCTCTGTATTTCTCTCATTGAAGTTCCAGAGGGAGTCACTATTCTCCTGCAGATCTTTCTGTGCGTGGTTGGAGACATTCTCTGCACTCACTTTCCTCACAGAGGTTACAACAGTACCACATCTGAAATTCTTTTGCAGTCCTTTCTTCATCACATAGTGCTGGTAATATTGAGCAATGTCCTCTGCTGTGGCTCTATTGTTCCTGAGGCCTCTGTAATACATTACAAACAAAGGTCAAGCAGTTAAGTAAGAGACTGGAATTTCTCCTCTCTTCCACTGAATGTATCCTAGGACCATCTATCCTGGCACTACTGGAGAAGACTTAGCTTCCCTGACTTCAGCAAAGTTTTTCCTGGTATATAGAGCTAACACTCAGGTCCACAAGCTGTTGGACCAAGGCAGCTTGCTATAGGATGAATCCCATCCCTATGGTTGCTCGTTTATACCTTCCTCTCACATCTTGCTTCCTCTCTGTTTTTAACTCCTGGACTTTTTAAGATTAATTGTTACACACCTCAAGAGCAGAAGCACTTCAGAGATTGCACAGTAGCTGAGCTGATTATACTTGTCATGAGGGACAGCAGCAGTAGACACAGAAGTCAGATGACTGTCTTTTCCAAGCTTTATTCAGAACTCATGGTCACTGAGATCCATCTCCCCAGTGGGGGTTGAGAAGGACACATTCCAAGCAGCACTGCAACTTTACCTGAATCACTGAATGCAGAGTGGACTTTTACTGAGGGGGTGGAAGGCTGTCCTTTATCTCGCTAGAATCACCCATAACAGAGAAGTAGCTACATTCAAGAAGTCCCCTCTACTCCAGGTTCCCAAATTACCTCTGAACGTTTGCAAATAATCACACTATAGATACCTTACCTTCTTTTTTGCTTTAGCCAGTCTTTGAATGGGAGATCTGGGAGGCCCATCCATTCCCCTCTGCTTAGGGTAACCATAGAGCCCTCGATTGACTGGAACAAGAAACAGAGTAAAATGACTTTCAGTTATTTAATGTAAGAACTGAAATGCAATTTTGCCATGTTTTAATACAGCACAGATCATTAAATCAGTTATTTCCTCTGATCTGCTCTCATGGATAAAACCATCCATGTTCTCCAAAAAGAACAATAGTTTGGAAATAAGTATCTGTCATGCCTTTTTTACTTTTAAAGTTTCGCTTGTCTAAATATCTAAAATCAACCATGGCTGACCAGCATGTTAGAGGAGCTTTTGCCTCTCCAGTCACACATTTGGCTCTCTTACAACATGCAGACCTAAGCAGTTAGGCTTTCATTCACGTACGTGCCAGGCACCTCCGGGAGCGTTTCTGCCAAGGACCAGGTGGGGGATGGCTCTGTTGGTCTCATGCCACCACGTGAGGACAGATTCTGCTGTTCCACCAAAGTCTGTGTCTGGACGCTGAAGAGTATCAAACAGGAGAGCAACAGGGCTATGGGACCGTCCCTCCAACCCTTCAGACAGATACTCCAAATCCTAAAGAGAGACAAATCAGAAGCTCAAAAAGTGTGTCCTGCCAGGCAGCGGACTGCTTGTTACTCCACTATTCCCTATCAGTGGTTCTGGTGTTTGTGAAGCTCATTTACTGACACACAGACTGTTACTGCCTGAGGACTATCTTGAGGATCTTAGCAGCAATGTTAGCATTTCACACAAGGGAGATCTGGACAATGAAAAGTGCTTTACCTAAGGCTCATTCTGTCCATTTACTTTGAAAATTCAAATGAGGTTATCACTTATAACACCACAGTAAATCATCCTAGGGGTATATTATACTGTTTCTTTTTACACAAACCTGGTCCAAAATGGAGACATCTGGTGCCTCTTCCAGTTTTCTCTGAAGAATAGGATGAGGATGAAGAGAGTCTCTTTTGAAGTAAGGAATGTAACCTGACAGCAAATATGAGAGACAGATTCCTGAAGGTCCATTCCCTAAAAAGACAGAATGAAGAAGAATTTATACTCCTGCAAATAGAGCAGTCCTTTCAGGAGGATTCCTAATCATAGAAACACTCTGGTTGAAAAAGACCTTCAAGATCATCAAGTCCAACCTTTAACCCAGCACTGTCAGGTCACCACTAAACCATGCCCCCCCCCAGCACCATATCTACACAATTTAAATCCCTCCAGGGATGATGACTCCACCACTGCCCTGGGCAGCCTCTTCTAGGGCTTGACAACCCTTTCAGGGAAGAAAAATATCCAGATCAGTTCAAAGGATATGAAACTGCTGTGGATACAGGGAACTTTCTATTCCAGGTTGACCTATTAGATGGAGTTGAAGAAGTCATTTTACCCTCATATATCCCCTTCTCCACCTCAGTTGCATCTATTTGCATCAAAAGGTGTTCAGAACTTGCTGAAAAGACACTGGGTTAAAGAAGCTAGAAGTTAACCTCACCTGAAGCTTGAAGTCTCTAGCATGCTGATGAATTGAAAGGTTTAGAAACTGGTCACAAACTGACCAGGGGCCTCAGCTCTCCTGGATATATATTTCACATCAGTGCAGAGTAGTGTGCACAGGAAGCAGAGGAAGCCCCAAAAAGAGAGTTACTATTGAAGTGAAGGGGATACAGCTCTGCTCAGTATGAAACCCCATCTAATAAGGGATATCTGGCAACAGCAGTTTTGACTCAAGGGTCTTGAAGACACTTTCAGATTGAAACCAGCCCTACCATGGGCCAGGTTGGCCTATCAGGACCAGGTTGGATGGGGCTTTAAGCAACCTGGTCTAGTGGAAGGTGTCCCTGCCTGTGGCAGAGGGACTGGAACTAGATGATCTTTAGGTCCCTTTCAACCCAAAGAGTTCTAAGATTCTGTGGTACTGCAGGCAGTGTGTTAAGGGGGAAAAAAAGTCTCTCCGTCATGCCAAGATGACACCCCCCCCCCCAGAATACAGCCCTTTGAACTCTCCCTGCTTATCACCCAACAGTCAATAGAAAAACTTGATATATGTGACTCTGAAGCCCAGTGAGAGTAGCCTGTGGAAAGTTTTCACATGGCTGTTCTCCAGCATGTTTAATATTTTACAGTGTCTGCATAACTAAGTGTCAGCCTCTTTGGCCGCTCAGGCTTTGCTGCTCACTGGCATGTGACTAACCCCCATTACATCATGTAGTGACGATGTAGGAGGAGAGCTGAAATGACACAGCAGCCTATGTTGACACAGTGCCCATGCTGCATGTGTGAGCAACTGGAGCAAAGGCAGCTCCATGGGGATCCAAGATAGAGGGAGGCTCAGGCTGTGAAGCTAACAGTGAGCTGAGCTACGTGAAGGGCAGGACTGCTGTGCTGAACAAGGACCAGCAGCTGCAGGTCAGTGTTTGGAATATTCCACTTGTCGGGAAGTTAGCCAAAATCAACAGCAACAGAAATTAAAAGCAAACTAAACTGCAGCTATAACAAAATATCACTGTTAAGGATACTTCTTCGCTTTAGAAGTACAAACTCATTCTTAAGACAAACTTAATCAACTGAGTGCACAACACTCAGTGACACACAAAGGACTTACTCTGAGCCATGGGTAAGCTGGATACAAATGGTCACAAGTACAGATGCCTCTGGGGCTCAAACTATTCTAGAAAGCAGCTGCTTTCCTGAGGCTGCCAACATAGTGGAGGGAGACACAACCTTCCCGGTGTGGAAGTAGCTGGAACCTGCATGCAATGTCCAGCTGCAGTGAAACAGCTGAGCTGCTTCAGCCCAAGGGCCTCTCAAAGTGCACATCTTCACACCGGTGCTTCTGAGGCTTTAGTGATATCTCCACATGGGATCCCTGTGTAGGTGTACGAGGAATGTACCAAATTATCCTCCCTCTCACCTAGAGACTTGTACAGCTGGGCAGTGCAGTCACTCTTGGATTAGAACCTGCTGGTAGCAGTGTCCTTGTCAAACTCACTGTTAGCAAAGATTAAGTGCGATTTCTATGGTGCACTAAATTTGGGCTAGCTCCCTTGGGTGCTATATTGGATGACAGATAAGGCAGGAACCCAGCTCTGCGAGGCATTCAAACACATGCAGAGATGAACAGAGTCCAACACCTGCACTTGAGCACAGCTCACGATCTGTGACAGAGGGGAAAACCCTGACATCACTGCTTGTGCTTTGCTCCAACAATCGCCTCACATTACAAAGCTCCCCTCTTGCAAGGGACACGAGGCAGTTACTACATAATCTGCTTTCTAAACTGGTGGAAAACTCACCGCTTTTTACCATTCTATTAAATCTGTACAAAATCAGTCCAGCTGACTTGCGTTTTAAAAGAAAACTGAAAAATTTCAAGAAACTAACAGCATACAGAGAGCTTTCTAAACACACACAATAGGGAAAAAAGATCACACAAACCCACTTTCAATTCAAGCACTACAGATAATCACTTCACAGGAAGCTGATTAATTATATGTAGTGGAAAAGGTTTCAAACCCTTCTAAATATCCAACAGAGAAAAAAACCAGGTCCAGCTGAAGTGATGCCCAAAAGGTTACCAATTTTACTATTAAAAAGAACTATGTGTTTTAGTTTGACATATACCTGGTTCCACACTTCCCACGACTCTTAGTATTTTTTCTCTTAATATTAGAGAAAGTTCGTCTGTCAGGGAAAGGATGCAGAAAGAGTGGTCAGGCATTTCTGGCTTGAGTAAGAACATGTGGAACACAAGTTGAAGACAGCAAGTCCAAAGCAAAAATAGCACGTGACAACACAATACTGCTGGCAGGAGAAAGCTTACCTATGATCACAACAGGCAGTGGCTTGAACCCACTTTTATTTTGGGGTCTATTCGATAGCTCATACATCTTCCCGTCTGGAAGCATTTAGGTCTTGGAGTCTACCTGTTAAAACAAATAAGTCTTGAGGGATATGCATTTTTGACAAAAAAACCCACTACTTTCTACAGCCCACAAGTGCAGGTTGAGCTGAAGTATTGCAGACCATCACTTTACACTTGAACATTCAGGACAGGCCTTATCTTTTTCTCCTGCTGCCCCTAAAACCAAAGGATGATTCCCTGATTCTATGCCAAAACCAAAAGAACCCTTATGAACCCTTATCTTTCTCTTCCACACATGAATTCCAGTCCCTCCAGAGAAGCTGGCAACTTGAGTAGCCCTCTGACTACAGTAACTGAAGTGTTGCAGCTTGTTAATGAAAACTTAACTTCTGCCCATAGTGCATATAAAATTGTCATAATTATCATGCACACTTTGTACTTTAAAGCAACTTGTTCATTCACTGAGGAGTAGTGCAAACCTCACTCCAGATTTCTGCCCAAAGGCTGGAAATCTCCTGGCTGCATTTTCAAACATGTACCATTCCATCACTACAGGGTTTTTTGAGAAGTGCTGGTTTAGTTCCTAAAACTTTGCTTAATTTTCCCAGAAAACAGAGTTCAAGGTCTGAACAAGTAAATAACAAGTCCTTAAAGAAAATATACATCATAATTATCTTAGAGACTAAGGTGTCATTAGAGCAGAATCTACAAAACTAATCTGAGCAGATATTCAATGAAGAGTGAATCAAAGCTTTTTGCCATTCACTGGAGTAATCCTACCATGTCAAGTAATCACTTCTTTAATTTTCCAGGGAGATCAACTATACTGTCACTAAAGAAGTTAGAAGTTCTTTACTGCAATAAACATGAGATTTTTTTAAATGCAGCATAAGCTTTAAAGTCATTCTACAGAAAATACAGTATTTTATAAAAAACCAAACAAACCAACCAAACTTATTCTCACTTTGGGAAGCAAAGGACAAGTCCACAGACTGTCATGACTTTGTGCAGTAGGACACGCTCTCCATACTCTTTTCAAGCTCAGAAAGATCTTTTGCAAGCACACTGCACACTTCCAGAAGGTCTGGCACATCACTGCCGTTGACACAGTTATTGCAGCAAATGTCATCCTACAAGTGCAATGCTCCACTTTAAGCCTGACATTTACATCACCAGCAACTACAGTAATGCGGTAAGACCTCGGCGATTGAATGAGCAGCCAGAAAACTCCAAGTCAATTTAGGGTTTGCAGAATCCCAGGCCTCAGAAGGAGTCTGTTAAGTGCATTTACCTGCAAGGATGTGACAATTCTCATGCATACAGCCATTGGTGGGCTAGGCAGAGCTTTTCCAAGAGGACTGGGTTCATCCAAGTAAAAAGACACAGAAGGCTTACAAGCTGAATTCCAAATGAGGAGCTTTTTTGGGTCGCAGCTTAGTACTACTTACTGGTTGCCTATTACCATTTATTACCATTAGTCTGAGACTCTCATGCATTTTGCCTGATAGGGCAAGAACTACGTAAGACATAATAGTTGTGCTTTCTAGGTTAAGTCTTTTCAAGGATCTAGCTTTGAAGAGAGTTGGATTTCAAAGCAACTTAGGTTCTCAGTTTAACTGACACTCAGAGGTAGATGCATACACTACAGAAGATGGACACTTCAGTGTGTTGTGCCCATACCAAGGCATTCATCAATCCCTTCAGGCATATTTAACCCAACCCTGGTAGCTGCAGGAGCACAGTCTAACTGTCCAGGTATGTCCCCAGCCTTTCAGGCAGGTTCTACCACATGAACCAAAACCTGCACCACCTTCAGCAGATTGTAATGTAAATTTACCCCCAAATAATTCCCTGCCACAGAACTTCAGAGTTGCAGTTGGTAGAATTCAGCACTAGAACCTGGGATGCACGGAAAGACTGTATGCATTCTGTAGACAGCGGTAGCCCAGCAACATCCATGGGATTTTTGCTGGAAGCAAGGATTGCTGAACCAACCTAGTACAGCACATGGCAACAGTTCCAGGAGAGCAGCAAAACCAGCATATAAATAATGAACCTGCAAGCCTCTTTGTAAGACTCGGGCAAAAAATCAGGCTGCTGTGTGCATGCCAGCATTTTCCTGGAGAAGCCTGAAGGGGACAATAAAAGGCACAAGAGGGTAGAAGTCTGCCTGGCAGGCCCATTTGCTTTAGAGGAAGGTTGCCTTGGCTCCTGGCCATAGCACTATGCCACCTTATGCCAACCTGATAAAGAAAGCCAGCAGCTGCGGGCTCAGTGATAACACTTGCCGTATTTCACCGTCCTCCATTCCATACCTTCTAACACATGAAAAAGGAGCAGTTGCTGGAATTAAACCAAACCTTAATGGCTAAAAGAGCACAATTTTTAGTCTGATGAAATTACTAGATCAATGCATATACATGACCATTTTTAGCCATAGTTTTATTCATGATCTGGGTTCACAAAGCCCCATAATGACCATTTTACTGCTAACTTTGTTTCCTGAAGTTTTGACACTGAACAATTCTATTAACACAAGATTAACCATCAGATACGTTTCTGTTTATCCTCGTCTCTGCAAATGGGAGAAATCCTTTTCACATCCCATAACTGCCATCTCTATAATTCATAGTTAATAACTCTTCTTTAAGCAGAAAGTGAACCAGATGCTAAACCTGCTTATATCTATTCCCAACCTGTAGGCTAAATGCTTGATTCCTGGCAGCAAAACTGAGCTCAGAGTATGGCTGGCATTTCAGTTTTAGGCCAAATGTTCACCTTGCCTGCTATTAGAAGTAAATATGGATTTACATTTTTTTAATCTTATAATCAAGGGTCCACATATACCCTGATAACCTGTACAGCTAATACAGTATAGCAGATGAAAGCCTGTACTTGCAGAGGCTATTGCAAAGCATACAGGACACAGAAGTTCATTTCAAATCTATACAGAACTAGCCAGCAGCAGGAGAAAGCTTGAACTAGCAAGGAACCCAAGACTGCTGTTCTCACCCTCCTTCTATGTAGAGCAGGCTGCTGGGCACTCACATTTCATCACCTTAGTGACACTGATCCCTATTTTGGCTCCTACAGTAGGCTTCCTACTTTAAATGGGTGTCTCTTTCTTCCTCTTCATGTGGGAGCATGCTGCAGACTTCACAATTTATCTCCTCGCTGCTTCCAAAGCATTTCAGTGTCTGTGTGACATTGCATAATTGTTCTGGCTTGGAAAAGCAGTCAGCTCATTCTGGGCCAAACTCTGCATACCTTCCCCACACAGCCTTAAGCCTAGAGGGACTATAACTCTCATAAAGTCAGTCAGTGTGGCCTCTAGTAGTTCTAGGCAGTACAACTGAAACAGGTTTTAAGTGAGTAAAAGAAAAAGCAAAGATGCATTTAGCAAGACAAAGACACTAAATGATCTTTAGGAGAAATAAAAAGCCAAGTTACATAAGCCATATGCAAGTAACTCTCCCTATAACATCAGTAAGACTTTTGCTCAAGGGCCACCAAGTGTGGCCTGTACAGCACGTGGGGAGAGTTCAAGAGAGCACTCCAGTCAGCATACCAATAATGGAAGAGACTGAAAGAGCTACCATGACATTCAGGTTTAAGCAAGGACAATTCTAACACAAATGCAACTGTTTTCTTCAGCTTCATTTCTTCATTAACCCATTCATTTCACCAGCAGTTTAAAAAAAATCTAATTCGTTAGTGCTTTTAAAAACCAGAAAACTTAATAGCTTTTACATTTCATACTTTATTAAAAGTTTTAGAAGTTTGTTTCCCTTATCCCCACCCTAATGCTACTGTAAACACTCCTACATGCCAGGCCAGCTACCCCACAGACACAATTAAAATGTGGAAGAAAACTCAACTTTATGGTATCTAACAGGAATACCTTTCTGGGATAGTCAGAAAATGATGTTACAATAGGCCAGACAGAGATTTCTACATTTAAAGCCTTCTTACCTTTAGCAGCAGGTCCAATGAGAAGTGGAATCTTTACAGAAATGCCTGTCCAGTCAGGAAAACCAACCAAACTACAAGCCCTGGATCCTGCCTCTGCTCTAAGACAGCTGTTTAAATATAGTAGGCTACCAGCACTAAGAGAGGAGGAGCTGAAAAGAATGGAGGCGGGGCAAGGAAAATACTTATAAGCATGAGTCAGCAGGAATATTTCCTTTCCCAGCTTGTGAATGAATGAGGTACTGATCTTCCTTAGTAACGTTCAGCTGACTGCATGACTACAGAAAAAGCAGGCATGGAATAAGTACCTCCATTTTTAACCCTCAGGGCAAATGAAAACCAGAGACTTCACAAAATGCAATGTTTCCTGTGGCAGAATTGAGTTTTTCCTCTGTATTTAAAGTGGCTAGTTATAATTACAGGTGGGAAAAAGTGATAGGATAACACTGTAAGCTTCCTTTAAAATTAGTGATTTTTTTTGCTACAAAAGGACAAGAAAATACAATTACTTTCTTTATAGTTTGGACAGTCTGTGGTTTTAGTTTCACCTTATTATTATATTATAGATATAGTTGGTCTGAAAATATAGATTTCAGTTTATAGCTTTTCTTCAGTGAAATAAAGTCTTATAAACCTTCTTCACAGTAGCAGTAAAATGAGTCAGACTACTTCCTGTAAAGCAACACACCAGGATGTTAATCCAAGGTATCTTACTCAATTCAGTGCAATAATCAATCAAGCTTGCTAAATTTAAAGTACCCTAAACAAATAAAATAAATTTGTGCCAAAGTGCTCAGTTCAAATAATAAGCACAGCGTATTTTTAGCTCCAAGGCCATCTTTTGAAACTACAGCCTCCAGGGAATCAGGAGGATTGCTGATACCCAGTGAAGATGCATACTTTCAAGCATGTGATATGAAAGACAAAAACAGTTCATCAGAAAGAATTCTATACTCATAACCCACATCAAAGTAGGATACTTACTCTATTTTAATGCCACCAGAATAAGTTGCTCTAATAAATATGAAGCCACTGTTTCACTTAAAATTCAATTAACAGTGATCCCTCTGAAAATCTGACTCAGTAAACACTTGTCAGACTGAGGGGTGGGTTTTTTAAGGTCTGTTTCAAGTTCTCTGGGCCTTTATCCAAGGTAGCATTTGCACAGAGCTCTTTAATAACTCATACTGATTTTTTTTGACAGGAGCAAAGGCTTTCATATGAATTATTCAGATTTTTATTGGCAGGTAACACATGTATCTGTATCAGTAAAGGAAAAATCATACTTCCAGAGAAACTAAGGCATTTGTTTAGTTAGGCCATTTAAGACTGTTCTGTCACTAGGTTTTTTAAAAACTATATTCAATATATAGCAGCGTTGTGTGTGAAACATTTTGGAACAAAGATGTTCAAGTCCATACTTGCTTATAGCATAGCTACAAGAGGAAATCATATGATGGTTTGGCAGGATTTATAAGCAGTAAAATCAGGAATACTTCCGATGTGTGCAAATCTGCAGAAATGAAGTTGTACTCTGTATAAGAAGAGATGCTCTCTGTTTCCTACTAGAATTCAGAAAACTAGAATCCCTATTACGTCTGCAAATAAAGCCAGGATGTCTTCCCAAAACCACAAGCTATCATTTCTGCACACAGTACAATTCTTTACAGGATAATGTATAACAGCAATAACCCACTGACTTTTATTAGCCTGTACAAAAAGAACATTGAATACAGCGATCTGGGGGCTTTTTTAATACATATGTCCCCAAACACATCACATGGAATATACACCAATGTTACTGTTTCTCCTTGTGTACCTTGTTTGGAAACAAACAATCAGCCCAACGCTATCTGCGCATACTTTCCAGAAGAGGAAGCAATTGTGCAATCTGTACTTGGCCTGACAGCCAGCCTTTGACCTACAAATTTATGCAATTCACTTGTATTGTCTTTCTGATTTATTATATGCAGTATCATTCAGATTATATAAGCTTTATATCTGGACACATTTCCAGTATGACTTTGCACTATCTCTACTCATACTATTGTTAATGAACTGCATACTCTGACAGCTAACTTCTTTCTTTGCACAAAGTGACAAAAACATTTTATTGGTGCACAGATATAAAGGTCTTTAGAGGGCTTCAGATTTTTACAGAAAAAAACCCAAACTCTTTTAAGCTACTAGCCTGTGGGCTCTTTCATTGAGGTGTACTGCACTATATTCCAGTTGAGATCTGAGGAATCCACATCTATCACAGGTTACAAACAGATTTGTCAGACTTAAGTGGAAACGGTCAGTAAAATGAATTATTTGCAGGGGCTTCTCCTCTGTTCTTCAAACTTTTTCCTTTTACAAATAAAATACTAAAGCTTAGCCTCTCATGAACACTATCTAGAAAAGATTCAGCTTTCCAGCTAGATAAGCAAGACACTACCAAATACTCTAGCAAAAGCAAAATAATACTTATGCATCAACTTCTGAAAAGCTTCTTTTAAAAGTTGTCTGGTGTTGTTTTGTTGGTTGTTTTTTTTAAGTCGGACCTATGACATTAATGATTGCCTTCAGATAATGTAAAGGATCAATTCTATCTTTGAGTGTACTTGCAAAAACACAGGGCACAGGGGTGGAGCACTACATTTGCTAGGCATCTGTACCAGGGTGTAGGGAGGAATTCAAACACCACACCTCTCATTCCCCAACTGAGAAGATTTTGGCCTGTAGAAAAGAGGAGCAGACTTCACTGGTAGGCATTCATTCCACCTTCAAGTCATACTCTGCAGTTCACAGTATCAGCAATCCTGGGTGCATTTGTTGCCAAGGTCAGTTTGTTTCCCTTTAGGTCAGCCCCAATATAGTTCTCAGATCTCACACAAGTTGATGCTGTGTCTCACCAATGTAAAATTTGAAGAATATGCCAGGAGGCATGGTTAGAGACATAGCGCTGCTCTGGGGAAACATTTTGCACCTGAACCATCCCCTGTTCCAAGAAAGTTCCTTGTTACCATTTAAGTTTTCACCTCAGGTCATTAAGTTCTACCCATCCATCTCCTATTCATGAAAACCTGTCAACCCTGATTCTGCTGTCTCTTGATTTGGATGGTTTTAAGTAGTAACACTCCTCTGGTGTCAGAATTCATTGCTGTTACCTCTTCTGTTGACAACTCATGTCAGAACTTCTTACATTACCTCTCTAGCATCCACCCTCCCCTCTGGCCAGACTTAAGGTGTACCGTCACTCTGTGCCACATTATCATGACATACTACATTATTTTTACACATTAGAACTTCATGTTCTGCTGGCTTTTCATAATTAGAGGAACACTCCCAGCATGATCTTCCCTGGGCCTCTGTAGTGCTTTGATGCTTTGGTGTTTCATTTATGGCAAAACACAAATATAAAATTTTGCATGCTTTCTGCCGAAGAGAATATTAAGTGCTTCATCCACCCCCTTCAGTGCCAATCATTTAATCTAAGGCAGAATCTCAAAGTCAAGTGCTATAGAACCAAAATATTTGGCCAGGTTTTCTATGATCTCTGTGTAGTACCTAAAATTAACGTTTGCTCTGTTGCTGCCTAAAGCATCTCCACCTTTTTCACACAGAAAAACTACCACTTAAATAACTGTATGTTAGTTTACGCACCACATATTTATTGATAATAACCTGGACCCCCATCAACAAGATGCTCTCTGTAGATGTCCTGGCACCCCCTGAATCAGAGGCAGCAAGCTGTGGCCAGGCCACCTCTGACAACAGCTGGATCTGTGAAGTGCATTAGTTGTTCTGCTAAATAACAAAGGTTAAAAAACCCACAGGAAAGTCCAGATAATTGCTAGGCTTGACAGAAAGAGAAGCTTAGCAACTTTGCAAGTGTGAGATCCACTTCTGCCCCCAGATATAGTTGTGACTTCCTACATGTGTTTGTGCTTTCACATGGCTAAAGAAAGAGCTGGCCCAGAGCACATGTCCTACTTTCCAATGTCAAGGCCATGTCTGCCCTGTGTTCATACCTCTTTTTGCAGTGTTAAGGTAGCTGGGTTCAAAGGAAGAGAAATAAAGGCTTACCACACATTTGTTATTCAAAGGAACGTTGACCTCCCAGTCAGATAAACAATTGAAATGGTTTTGTCATAGTAACTTGGAAAAATGTTTGAGAAAAGTAAAAAGCAAAACCTTACATTTTGTTGAAACTATTTTAGAACAATGAATTTTGCCTTTCCCTGGCTCTCAGCTCATTTACCTTGAAATCATTCTGTCTGTTCTAAGAGGGTGGTCTTCCTAAATCAATGAGACCAAACCAAATATTTTCACCACCCAACATTGTCCAGAGACATCAGCTACTTCCACCACTGTCTTGAAAACATCTGTTAAGAAATAAGCTTGGGGAGGCGAGAATCATAGCATCCAGGATGGCTGTGAAGCTCTACCATCTGCATTCATGCAGTCCTAGCTTTGGCTACTCCACAGTAAAGACTTGTGTGGGCACAAGTGCATGCTAAGAATGCCTTATTGGGAGATCTTGTGCCTCTCTATCCAAGCTGAGGGAACAACAATGGAGAGCATTAGCAGAGATTTAGCTAGTCCTTATAAACACACCCTGAAAAAGATTTTCCCAGCAATTCTATACTGTGAGATAGCAGGAAGCATCCTGCAAAAAATACAGTCACTCTGAGCTCGCATGAAGTGTCCATGTAGAGGAGCAGTGCAGAGTGCTGGGTGGCTGTGTGTGTATTGCCCCACCCCTGAGAGAACAGGCCAGCATCACCGCTCTCTCCTCGCTTGACAGCCAAAATCTAGTGTGCTTTCTGCTTCCCAGCACAATATGCTTCCTTTCAAAAGCTAGGATGCAAAGAGGTACAGTCCTTAGGCTCAAGGGACTACAGCCATGCTTGTTTCCCAGAAGGCCTGGGTCTTTGCAGACTGTTCCCCAAGCACAGCATACAGAGAAGAGCTCAGCTCACATACACTGTACTCAGACCTCCATCACGATCTCAACATTGATGTGGTTTGGGAAAAAGTAAACACGTGAACTTTCATTTCAAACAAACAGCAGCTATGACCTAGTCAAAGATTAAACTACACATGAAGCTGGTGGGGAATTTTCCTCCTCTTATCTTAATGTCAATATATTCATAAATATTTACATGAGTTCAGGATAGCAGGATCATTTGAAGACACAGGCTTAAGCCTCTACAATCTTACAGTCAGTGTTCAGTTATGTTCTTTTAATCCATACAGACATTTAGCAACTGATAATTTAATGAACTGCTGTATCGTACTATGACGTGCCAGACTGAGCAGCTTGGCAGGCACATGCCCCAAAACAGAAAATATCCAAATGCTAACACTCACGTTTTCTTGACAGGAATAACCAACAGAGAAGAAACCTTGAAGTAGGAGGTACAGCCTAACCATGAGCACTGAACAGCTTTTCTGTATGTATTTTCCCCTCAAGGCAAAGCAGTAATTTTCAAATACATGGGGGTAATTCAAAACTGGGAAAGCAGCGAGCTTGTTTAACTTGGTAACAAAATTTATACAGAGGGCTGCAGAAAGCTCTTGTAGATGCGTGGATTCATTTCTTTACCACAGCTTAAGGCATTCTGCAGCCCTTTAGCCTAACTTTAAGGTTTTCTTTCCATTACTTTATCAAGATCAAGAATCACTTAAGATAAAGTATTTAGTAGCATTCCTGAAAAGTTTAGTAAAGAGTCCAATTAAAGGCATGTAGAGCTAATATAGCCAGCATCACCCATTCCCTCAAAGAAAATTAAGCATTTCTGGAGCAGAGCACAAGAGTTTTCAGCTGTGAGGGTTTAGGACTGTGCTAGAGTTATCCTGCAGCTTCTCACACTCAACATTTATTTTCATCTTCCTATTAAAAAAACTGACACTGACTATCAGAGGTAGATGCTGCTTAGATCCAGGTTACCAATTCTGGTGTTCCTGACTTGTAACATTCTCCTTCTGCTGTAACTTTAAGAGTCTCTGGGAAATGCTAAGGTATTTTAGCATACAAGTCCCTTTCTCTTAACAGGGACTTCATGCATATTGAAAAATCACCTCAAGTGATATATTAAAGGTAAGGTTTTTAGACCCCAATTTCCCCTCACAGTAGTGCCACTGCCTGCCAGGAGGAAAATTTAAAAGTCCCCTGCAACTGTTCTGCATAAAACTGGATAAACCAGTATCTTTTTCTAAGACAATCTTATCACTTAGTCACAGTATAACAGTAATGCATTAAAGTGTAACAAAATTATTTCATGGGTCAAGGTTTCTCACCTGTAATTGACAACTCTGTTTCTAGACTAGTTTAAGGAGACTGGAACACGAAAGGAGCTGCCACTTGTTGTAACATGGAATGTGCTGTTTTGAAATAGATGCCTATATTCTGGAGTCATTTCTGTGGTTTAGAAACATAAACTATTCGCTGCAAACTCTGAAAAGCACAGTGAATTTACAGGAAAGACAGGATTTCTGCACAAGAATGAAACCATTCAGTAACTAATTCTCCAATGAATTTGTTTTAGAAATAACAATTTGTGTAATTCCACATTTTGCTGACAGGCACCCATTTTTGCACATGTCAAAGCTGAAAGCTGAGCATAGGTCAATGAAACAAATGTGCAATGCTGCTGTGGAACAAATTATCTTTCATATACATATTCAGCATCTAACAGATTAAAAACAAAATTCCCCTGAAGATCTTGTTCAAGTTGCTTTTTTTTTTTGGAGGCATTTCACTAAAGATGCCTTTCTTGCTTCTCTTCTCCTCCCCAGCTATTTTACAAAAATCTCACTACTCCTCTTTCAGGTGGATTTTTCACTTGAATGACTTTGGTTTTGGTTGTTTTTTGTTTGTTTGGTTTCGTTTAATGCGTTTTACTTTGTCTGTCAAGCAGCTATTTCTAGACTAGAGATGAGAGACTCTAGATTAGTTCTGTGCTCTTGACAATAATTATTCTAAAGAGAGAAATAACATTTATAATCCATTCACGTTTTTGGCAGCTGTCAGACCAGCTGCAGCATGCTCCAATTTTTGTTTTCTCAGAGAGAAGTTGTTCCAAGCAGGGATGAAAGGGAGGAGCTGTTTCTGGTTCCCTGATCAATATTTGTCTTGATTGTGAAAATACTAAGTTTGAATCATCAAGCCAAACCTCTACCAAAGAGCTTGAGGACTAATATTAAAGTGACCCTTTACCTCAAGGCTGAAGCCATGCGGAGCTGTGACAATGAAGCACCTGACTTGATCTGTTTATCAGTCCACAGCGATACGTGCTCATCAGGGCAGAATGGTGTGGCACCAAGGTGACCAGGACCACAGACTATCTTTGATATCAGTTCCCTAGGAGCGCTGACCAGGGTGTTATCTAAAGCCACCTTTTGCACTCCCCGAAGGTTAACATTCAAGGCTACCAGCAATAATTGCAGATCAGAGCTATTTTGCCATGTCACTGGGAGCTTATGTCCTTGTCTCTGCTGTTGCAGCTTGCTGTGCCTGAACACGTGCCTGAGTTGTCACACTGGGTAATTAGAGCTTAGTATGTGCACTACCCATAAAGGCACAAAGATAACACCAGTCAGACTGACCCAAGTTGTCCATCCAGCCTGATACCCCATCCTCAGCAGTGGGCATTATTAGTAGACACCCACAGAGGAGAATAGAACAAGCAGGTGACACTTGCCTTGTCTTCCCCTACCTCCAGCCATGTGCAGCCAAGGGAACTGGCTGAAATCTGATTAGGTTTGTTCACATTCTAGCACCTTCTAACTATTTTCATCTAGCTCCTAGTAATTTCACATGTGGCCTCTAGTACTTGTATTGAAGGGAGATTACACAACTGATCCCTTCCCACACCACCCAGTTCTATGTAATTCTATTACATTCCTCTCAGTCTTATGACTTATTCCCAACACAGAAACTGTTCCATGCCTTGTACCAACATTTTTTGCCTCCTCTAAACCTTCTGAAGATGTCCTTCTAAACCAGATGTCATATACTGATATGAGTAAAACAGCACTTCACCCAGTAATCTAAGCACAGGTGATCCATAGGTTGATGCAGCAGACTTCTGGTTTGGCCTCCTTCCTCTCTGGCACTTTATTTGCTTCATTACCAATAAGCACTGAGCTCCACATGACTATTTATTACAACCTTAGATTCCAGTTCAAGCTGGTCCCTACTCTGACAGCTTCCTAGCCTGGATCTGTGCCAGAGTGAGAGACAACACACGGGAATTGTGTGAAAGTGCTAAGTAATACAACATTGCATTGCACAGCTTGTTCTTTAAACCAATGCAGTCACTCACATGCCTGACAAAAAGCAAAGTGGAAAGCCTTGGAGACTTTTGGATACTTCTTCCTCAAAAAAACCTCAATAAAAAAAGAGAAGGGCGAACGTGTGGGAAGAAGCATGTTCTCACCTTGTACCTCAAGAGGGAGGTGGCCTTAGGTAAACACGGTAGAGAAGCACAAAGAGCTCACATTGCACTCCATCCCCGACCTGATTTAATCTGCTTTTATTCTTTCACCTAAAAAAAACATACATGAAGAGCTTATGCAAAGGCAATCATAGGTTTGCCTCAGGAGTGGCTGTTATTCATGCATATTTGAAAGAGACAAAGTACATGCAGCGCCAGTAGATGTACTGAACTTAGCTAACCTGGAATAGACACAATGGATATTAAGCAGCACCAAGGTAATGTGCAGGACTCCTACAGTACTGCCTAGCCTTATTGCAACCAGGAAGCATAGAAAAGGCTGTTGAGCCTGGGAGAGCCAAATCTTCCTTGGGTCTGCTACCTACACTGCAACATTAAACCCTCTTTGGCATGCAGGCTTGCTAGGAAAGCAGTCCATACTGTTGGCCTTCCTTTGAATTTTGCACCTCCACTTCAGGCCAACAATCCCAGCATATAACTAAATCGCTGTTGTACTACATTCTCCATGTGTTATCTTTTACTCCATCTACCTTACAATCTTCATTCTTCTCTCTCTGCAGTCTCTCACTACCCTTTTCTCAACCCTAACCTCACTGACTTGTGTTAAAAGCTTTTCTATTAGTGACCATGAGGAAGGCCAGCCAGGCATTCATCAACATCTCAGCAGCATCAATAAGCCTCATGCTAGCTGTCAATTGCTCGTGTTTGATGCCTCCACTATGGTAAGCTGTAACAGCAATTGTCATTCCTAGATCTTTGGCACTCAGCGTTCAGTGCATTGCAAAGTTCGTGCCTCTGGAGAAGAAAAAAATAATAATAAATCAAGTTGCACATCCTTCTACAGGCAGGTTTTGTGGCACTTTGGAATTCACCTCCTGGGCCAGCATCACTCCAGTATGCTGACTAGCACTGCAAAATGCACTGCAAAAGAGCAAGACTCTGGAGTTGAGATCTAAGTTTCTGGACAAATGTTTTCCACTGAAAGTACTGAAAGATTTTACAAGTTCAGTGTAAAACACATAACAGTTTTGGTGGCATATAGATATTATGAATTTTTAACATGAAGAAAGCACATTTATTTCTTCATTTGCATGATTTAAACTTAATATTAAAAATGTACCATAAGTAAAGTAACATGCTTTACTCCATTTCTAAAAGGAATTTTCATTTTTCTCACATCACTTCCCAAAACCACTACCATGGTGTACATGGATATACCTGACACTATTTAACTCTTCGATTCAGCTTGTGAATAAAAATATCAACTATGAGCACAACTATATTAGGAAATAGACTGCAATTCATACAATCTTTGCAAGGTAAAAAAACCAAACCAAGTTCTCACTTTCAAACACTTATCTTGAATTACTTTTCTGTTTCATGGCTTTCAATTCCAATTTCAGCATACATGTGATCACAAAAGAGCAGCTGCACTCATGATTAAGTGTAGATGTGATCAGGTACTTTTGCTGAGGAAAGTATTTGTTACAATGCTTAGTTCTTCACAGAATCAAAGCCTTCCACTTCAGATCACACATTTTGGCAGTCATTGATCTTAAGCCAAAATGAGGAAAAAATAGCTTTAAAGAAAACAAAGTTAGTTACACGCATCTATAGAATTATGCAAGCCTGCCATAATAGCTCTCTGATTTTTATCAGGTTTACCCGTGTTAATACAAACTGTTACAATGGAAGATGACTTCCAAAAATATGCATTTTATTTAGTTTCCAATAAAACCTCGCTATAGGATTTTGAGTATCCCTTAGCTTTGGGTTGCTTTCATATCCTGAAATTGAAGGGCATTCAGTATAAAGTCTTGATGGTTTTCTCCCTGTCCTGTCATTGGGAAAGGACAAGCAAACTCATCCTGCTGTCACAGCACTGCTCTTAGTCTTGGAACATCATTAAAAGTCAGTGTCATTGTGATGTGCTCCCCTCATTCCCCCCCAACCCGACCTGTATTTCCCACAATCCTGTTCAAGCAATAGTCACTAGTGGCAGCTGTAATGGATAAGTCTGGTTGTGTGGATTCAGGGGAAGCAGATAACACAATAGTCAAGGGCTGATCTGCGCAATGCACCCACCTAACCACAACGCTGGTCAAATATGTAAGTATGTAAATATGACTAAGTCAATTATCTTACTCCATAACTAGTGGACGCCCATTGAGCTCTCCTGTGCAGCAGCAGGCTGTGCACCAGGATCTCCCCTTGAGAGGACACCTCTGAGACTGAGAGAATCCTCACTGCATCACATACTTAGTAAGTGAAGGTGGAATAAGCATGCTGAAATGTTGACATCTTAGCTAAGTGATAAAAAAGATTGACTGTGCACATATAATCCCTCTGACAAACTGTTGACCAAACCTGGGGCAAAGTCAGGATCCATCTGCACCTAAACTACACCCTGAAAAAGAGTTTAGAAGGCAGGGGGGGTGTTTTCTGAACCTTGAAACTCAACAGAAGGGTCTCCTGACAATTTTGTCTAACTCTGTCCTCTATGTGGTAAAGAATTGAGCGTACCTTGCCATTGAATCTTGTTAAACCACTGTCACTTTTACCACTGGCCTTTGATAACTTATATTAATAAGCATATTGCTACTTCTCTCTCTCAAGTGAAGTGCATCACTTCATCCCCAACATCCGAGAGTGCTCTCAGATTGCACAGGTCATCACAAATACACAAAAATGTAGTACAAAAGAAAAAGTCCAGTCAAATAACTGAGTGGCACACAAATGAACATAGAATAGCAGAAATCCTCTTACAAAACAATGGGAGAATTTCATAACAAGGAAAACTTCAAATCTTAACGCGGTATCAGCTTGTCACACAAGTATCACATAGGTGTGACTGGATGTTAAATAAATGCTTTCAATCATTTAAGGACACAAAAACAGTTCAGAGATTAAGTACCTACTTAGTAGTTGCCATAACAGAGGCAAGGAGTGAACCCAGACGTCCTGGCCTGTGCTTTAGCCTATACTAAAGCTTTCTAATACAACAGACTAAATGATTTCTAACAACTATTTACAATACAAGTTAAATTTTAGCTACAGAATATGATCCTGCAGGAATGACTTCACATTTGCATCCCTGAGTTTATAACTTGGATACTCCTGCATTTTTTTAGCAACATTATTTTTCAGTTTCACATCTCTCCAAGATGTTGCAATTTCCTATGGAATTGCAGTGTCTACAGAAACTTTACATATTTTTCCGATATACAAGCATTTATTTCCTAATACATGTTACTAACTAAAACAGGCAGACTACTGCCAGAAGTTTGTCGAACCTAGTGTTAAAACTCTTTGTATGCCACATTTATTCTAGAGGTACGCTTGTCCCACAGGTTCTGATCTTATCTTTAGTCTGTACTGAGAAATTACTTCCATGAACTTTGGAAGGCCAACTTGTTAAACATCTATCCACTCTCCCCTACTCTTCCTAATCTTCTAGAAATAATAATTAACTTAATTTTCTGAGAAGGGGATGGTGACTTTATACCCAATTCACATTATGTTTCAGATGACTCATATAGTGCAACTATGTTGCCTCCAAGGGGTTTTCCATACAAAAGTTCCTTACTGAAACTTAGCAAATTATTCTTTCTGTTCCTTATCTCTTGAGCCAAGAAGCAACATACTTCTCTAAAACTTGCAAAAGATGGCTTCATGCCTTGGTGCAGGTATAAGCTCGTCAAAAGCAACATGCCACAGAGCAGATAGATCACATTGGGACTCTATTGGGAAATGAAACAATTGAGTCAGGCAGAACTCTTCGCCAAACCTCTGCTCACAACATCAGATCCAGTCCTTTAGAGATTCTGCCAAAGTCTTTGGAAATCTGTTGCCCAATGCTGTTTTCAGAATACTTTGGGAATATTCACTGGAGCAGAGGAGATATTCCAGCAGCTTGCTGCAGGAGTGTTTGGCACATCAGAGGAATGGGTCTAGCAGAGGAAGGCAGGTTCACTGGTTACAGTTGGCAGGGGGAGAAAGAGCCTGAAGGGAACAAATGCATCTCTAGCTGATTAGACGCAACAAGTCCTTGGAGGAAGCTCGTTAGTTCCAGCAGCAACCAGCTTCCACCGGTGGAGAGAGGTATCACAGAATACATCCTCTTCCACAGTACGATGCTTACCACAGAATCACTGTGACCTGTATTTCCCAGGTTTTAAACTGCTGGACTAGCTCACATCTCCAGAGATGCCTTGCCTGCTGAGGAAGTCCCCTGCTGAGAGGCCAGCAGGTACCCCACAACCCTCAAACAAAGTTCATTGAAACTCCTAAACATAATGCTGTTTTGAAAGAAGTCCAACATACACAAAAAGTGTCTGAGCAACACATTAAAATAAGCCTGAATTTCAAGTTTATGGAGTTTCATTGTAACAGCCTAGTATCAGGTATCATGGAGGAGTTCTTTCTGGCTGGGTATCAGTGATGGATGAAAGGGAATTGGTTAGCTAAGATATCATAAGCAAGCTGCCAGAATTGCATACAACCTCAGCCAGTTAGTTCCTTACTTTTAGAAGTACATTTTTCATCAAAACTAGAACTATTTTCCTCCTGGTTTTACTCGGTTTAGTGTTAAGCAAGGCAGTCAGTCTTTAAGGGATAGAACAATCAACATTTTTCCAGCTTGTAAATGCAGCTCATACTTGTTAATTGCCCACTTCAATCTCTTAATCTGAAACATTAACAAGAATGAGGCTGTTTGAAGGAAGGTGCCTGTTAACATTCCTGAAAATTTACTTTTGGAATATCTTGTCTGTTTTGGTTTTGAGAGGGGTCTGAGCCAAATCACACCACATTAAATGGAAAAGCCTGTTGAAACAAAGGTAAGCATTCCAATTAGCTTCATGGGCATTTAGAGTAGCCCTCCTATCCAACTGATATATTATTATGGTTTTGGAATACAGGAATATAGGAAAAGGCACAATGTTTTTCCATATGCCAAGGCAGTAATCTCCAAGTGATAGGAAAAAACCTGGTAGAGAAGATTAATCAAGCTAGGCTTGGGTTGCTTTTTCTAGTAGGGCTTTGCATCTTCCTAGAAAACACACTTGCATTCCTAATCATGGAAAGACAAGTTAATTTTAAAAATGATAATTCTTTTTTAGAGCTTTGAGCTGGACCAGTCTCCCTCCATCCTACACCTGTCAAAGGAATTCCCAGAAACACAGTTTCCAGTCTATGTACATACATAAAACACAATAACACTAACCAGTTAAAGTACAGCCTATGGCTCACAGGCTGCAAGTCCTTCTCCTTTTCTTAGGGATGTGTTCCTAACCTGTCTCTGGAACAGCATCTACCAAATACATTTATTCCGACTCTTCTCAGAAGACAATACAACTGAAAGAAGGTGTACAACTACTCGCGCAGTAAATACATAGCCCTACATGATACAAGAGTATTAAATGTTTGTGCAAAATGTCAAGCTAATAAATAAAACCAAATTAATTATAGAAACCCTAATCTGTTTATGATTGTATTTATGGTACCAGCTTCTTTAAGTTATATCTTGCAAGTCTTTTCTTCCCTCCAACTCCCAGCAGCAGTCTGTGCAAATAACTGCAAAAAAGCCTGTTGCAGTCCACCACATGCTGCTTTCATTTATGTGAAAACAGGAGTTCACAGATCCCTTTCTTGATTTTGAAACCTCTTCAGCTGCTCTTTCAATTCTCTAACTGCTGCTGAGAGCGGTACAGATGTGCTTTTGTTTCTCCAATCTAACATCTGCACATTTTTTTATCCCCTTACAAAAGCTGTGCAGGCAACTCCTAAAGTACCCGTTTGAGAGTGACAGGTACATTTCTAACTTTTCAGCTCCAGGGTTTTATTCGATGCCACACTCACCCACATGAGCCCATACTGATAACTTGGCTCTTAGCTTTCTCCTCCCTGACTCATCTTAATAAATGTCTGCCAGCAAGTTCGCTTCACTTTTACCTTTATTCTAACTGCCCCATTTGGGGTATTTCATTATACCTAAAAAAAAATAAAATAAAAACCCAGTTGTGTCTGAAAAGGCCTGTTTATATTCTAAGCTGGATTTCACCCGCATCTCACACACACACTGATCAAACAAGGAGCAGGCAAATAGAAATCTCATCATTGGTGAATAATAGCCAGCTATTTCCTACAGTTCAGTTGGCAAAAAAAATTGCTGAAGACAAGTCACATAGGAATTTCAACTGCAAGCAGTACTGAACTCAATCAAGCCAACAGTACCCACAGTTCTGCAATCACATCACCCTCGCTTACAGGTTCAGTTTAACAATATAATCAAAGAATAAAAGACTCCAATCTGAGAATTCAAAAATAGAAAGGGTGCCAATGTTTTGTTGAGTTAGAAGTATCCCATCAGCACAAGTCTGAGATGCTGTGAAAGAGAAAGACTCACACCCAGGGAAACCAGATGCCTGTTACATTGTACAGGCATCCAGCTTTCTAACATAGTGAACTGTATTAGAGCAGAAAGCATTGGCACTCACTCTGCCCAGGCAGAGGATCTCGTACAGACCTGAGCATCCTCAGCAAGATAAACAATACGTAATGAGTCCTACGAGAGGGACAAAAAGGTTTTCATCCTTGTCAAGAATTAACTCAGTTATACAGCTTGTTATAGCTCCCTGGGTGCTCTCTATTCACTGAGCACCACTTAAGTTGTTGAAAGATGTGACAGTACCACACTCATCTTGCAGTAGCATAAGGGGCTTTACTTCTGTCTGTCCTGTGCTTCAGAGCACTTTTCAGCTATGCCTAGACATTTAAAGTGTTAAAAGCAGGACATGATTTTAAAAGTAATGGATAGAAAGATCTAGAAGTCCTGTGTCTTGACACAATCACTCTAGCACCAAGAGTTATTTCCCCATCTCTTTCTATGACAAATGGGAAAGGTGCAGAGGAATAACAGGAGACATCTAATGTGAAAGGCAGAGTTTACATTGTTGGTTAAAAGCATCGCCTGATAGATAAAAACAACCTAGATATTAAGGTTATCTCCAGGTTCGAGCAGCATTTGATAAGTCACTGCAGCTCTCTGAACTTTCTATCCTCTGACTGTAGCTGTATTACATGGGCAGGGAATATTTTTCCAAGCATGCTTGTACAGCATCGGGGAAAATGAAGTCGCAATCTTTTTAGTTTCAAAAGCTAATACAAACACTTTAAACAGATGATTTCTACAGACCTATAATGATGAACATCTGATTTTTTTACCACATAATTAAAGGCCTTTTCCAAATACATAAGTATACTTTTCATGCCTCTGGATGAGTAATCTGAAAACCCCAGGACTTGGCATATTAACATCACAATAGAAATTGAACATATTCCAGAATTACTTATTCATGGTTTCTTGAGGGGTTTTTAATTTACAGACAGTTATATTTGTATTGAATCAATAAGATATATTACTCTCCATAAAAATACTGCCTCTCTTCCTGTGGTATTTCATTGCCATGTCTCTAAACTCAGCATGGTCCTTGTGAACTCCAGCTGGCACATTCAGAAGACTTCTGGCCACATATCTGTATTCAGTGGCCTACAGCCATACCTCCTAAAGCTTTCATCTCATACAGCTTCACAACAGGACTGACCAAGCCATATTTAGATACAGATTTCCAAGGAAAACAGCTTAACAATAATGAAAGCTGCGCAGAATGGTCTGAATGAGATTACACAGTGTGACTGCATTCAGAAGGTCTGTACCTCAGGATACAGGTGTCCATTCCAATTCCAGTCCTAAGGAAAAAAAAATCAAATGCAGCACATTATACAAATTGAGATATATACAGTATAGTTTTCTATATATTAGTACTGAACATATTCCATCAGGATACTTGAAGTGCCATCTTGTGGAAGGTCAGTCTGAGTTACCCAGCAACGCTGGCAACCAAAATAACACCAAAGACATTTTAAGTCCGGTTACAAGAGAAATTCAGACATAGTATCATGGTCAGATTTAGATTTTTATCACTGTAGCCTGACGAATTAGCAAAATACAGCAACATTCAACAAGCTGCTGGCTCTCAGTCCAGTATTACTGCCATTATAGATACATAAACATCGTGAAGATCAACTGCTGAGCCCAGCTCAATCAGAAACCATCTCACTGCAGCCAAAAGAGTTAAAAAACACTAGATGTTGTGAAAAGAGGATTCTAGGCAAGTACGAGGCATATTTTTAGATGAAAAGAACTATGTAGGAGACTTTGCTTTTGAAATAATACAGCTGTCAGCTACAGGACACAGAACAAAACCTGTGCTGACACCGCACCACCGCGTTCCCGGTAAAGTAACAACACGGGCTCTGGCTATCCAAGGTGAATAATACACTCAGCTCCAGTCCATACAGCAGAAGTGTAAGTCAGGAAAAGCTAGGATAAAAATCTGCCCATGAGATTCCAAGAAGACCAAATGTTTATTCTAAGATTAAGTATTTTCTTTTCAATAAAAGGAGGCAGGAAAACAGAACTTTCATGTGTGCAAGATGCCCACCAGCCTTGGCACAGAGGGGAAGCAATCTTAACAACCCCCTTGTGCTTGTTCAGGGAACTTAATCTCATTGCATAGGTTGAAACACACTTTGAACAACTTTACATTTTCAACACAAAACCAATTTCTATAATGTGTATTCCACTGTAACCCCCAAAGCTCTACTGTAATTAAGAAAAAGACTCTCAGGGCATGGTTTGATGAGACAAACCATCATCAACAGAAACAGCTAAGTCATCCTATTTGTCCACCTTTCCAGTCAGTGGTTTCTTATCCTACCCACTCTGCCTACAGCTGTATCAACACACTATTTATTGACAGTCAATTTGAATCAGGAGCATACTCCTGTTTAAAAAAGAAAAACTTGCTTGCACCTTCTTTAAGCCAGTAAACACTTTGCCCAGTGGCTCTCACCACTATATCAGTCATCAGAGCACAAGTTAGGTTCTTGCTTTGCTTTTCATATCATGATTAAATATTTCATTGCTTCCAAGTCAATTAAGGATAGTGAAAGATCAAGGTAGCTCATGAAAACCAGTAGTTACCTAAAAAAAGTCTTAAAACTTTGTCTGAAGACTCCCATGATTACATCCAGGGAAAATAGGCAGGGCCAACTGGGTGTCCAGATTATGAGAAAGGCTCATGGTAACAAGGGAGGTCCAACATCAAGACAGCAATTCAATATGCAGCTCAGCTCCAGCAAGGATAACCAAGCTCAGATGCAGGCTACTGATTGCTAAATAGATCCATAGTCAACAAGGTGAGGGTGAGAAGTCAGCCTACAGGTCAGGAGCAGCAAAAATCATAAAATCATTTGGGTTGGAAAAGACCTTTAAGATCATCAAACCCAGCCAATAACCCAGTACTGCCAGGTCACCACTAAACCATATCCCTCAGCTCCACATCTACACAGCTTTTCAGTCTCTCCAGGGATGGGGACTCCACCACTGCCCTGGGCAGCCTAGGCCAGGCCTTGACAACCCTTGCAGGGACAAAGTTGATCCTCAGGTCCCATCTAAATCTCCCTAGTACAACTTGAGGCCATTTTCTCTTGTCCTATCCCTTGTTCTTTGGAAGAAGAGACCGACCCCATCTGGTTCCGACCTCCTTTTCTCCAGGCTAAACAACACTAGTTCCCTCAGACACTCCTCATAAGATTTTTGCTCTAGAGCACTCACCAGCTTTAATTCCCTTCTCTGGACACACTCCAGCTCCTTAAAATCCTTCTTGCAGTAAGGGTCTCAAAACTGAACTCATGAGGTGAGGTGCAGCCTCACCAGTGGCAAGTGCAGGATGATCACTGTCCCAGTCCCGCTGGTCACACCATTTCTGATACAAAACAGCACTAGACACAGAGACCAGCACACACACACAGCTCAAGAAGACACCTAAGCTCCAGTACTGAGCTTAAATGGGCCCCTGAGTCTATGGGTGGGCAGGTGGGTGGGATGGAGATCTCAGGTGAGGCTGCCCAGGGCCATTTGTCATCATTTAGGGCCTGCCCTCAGGTTGTCACAGTTATAAAATTAGGTTCTATCAAGATTCCTATCAGTTTGTCCAAGAAAGCAAAGAAATAAATCATGTCAGTAATACCACACTAATGCTCTGAAACTCATCTTTTTCCACCAAAAATAAGCACATTCAAGAGAATGTGGCTATTTTTTTTCTTGTACTACTTGCTGTATGTACGGATAAATAAGCAATCACCATCTCCGTGGTTATTACTCTGAATGGCTCATAAGCACCACTGTTCTCCCTAAGCTTTTAGTATTTATTATATATGCACGTACATGTGTGTATATGCATATAAAATGACCAGCATCTTACTGGGGCTCTCAAGCAGCACAGCCAACATGGTGCTCAGGAACAATAGGAGTTATTAAAGGAATAACTACAGCAGAGACTACATCACACGGGAGGTGGGTTCAGTAGCAACTTAATATTTTTAACATTTTATTCAGCTCAACCAGATTGAACTCTCTTCAGAGCAGTTCTGGATCTAATAGAAAAATTTGTCTATGACAGTATGCATAAAGGTCCCATGTTCATCCCACAACACTCAAACATACAGCCAATTTTCTTCTGCATGAAATAGGACTTCTATTCAGTCCTTTCTGTTTTCCTGACAGTGCTCTAAACAATGTAATGTCTGTTTAGTTTGGGTTTAAAAACCTTCAAACACAAACTCAACACTGGCAGTTCTGAAATCTGGATTCTGGGGACAGGTAAGACAGTTACCTGAACCATAGGAATAGGTTAGTGTTCATTACCTGATCACATCACTCTCCTAATAGAAAAGCAGAGAACCAGCCTGGTTTTGGCATGGCAGAACATTTTATCATTTTCTGTGCAAGAGGAGGCTGAATTTAGCTGCGTAGCTTCCTGTAATAAAACATACAAAACTAAATTCCCATGAGTTTCTCACTGATATGTCCTCTAGGCAAAGCAGTTGCAGAGAGCACATGACAAGGTTACCAAACACTAAGAAGTTCTCAATTATTCTCAAGAGAGAGAAAACGCCTCAAGCCTCATGTGAGGATGAGCTGTTCCCTCTCACCTTGTCTGACCCTCTATACCTCTTCTAGCACTGTGAATTCCTAAGGCTCCCTCATCCCACTGGCACCTCTGATAATCCCCTTTCTTCCAGTTGAGGTACACAGGGTGCAAAAATTAGGGTTGGCAGCAGCAGTGGATACTGCCCAGGTGCCACAGGAAGCAAACTGTGGACAGCTTAAGTCCCAGGCAAGTCTCACAGGCATTGACTCTCAAACCCAAATGTTTCAAAATTCCCCAGATGAATTTCTGTTCTTTCTGAGGATTTTCTCTCTTCTGGAAACTACCTTTCACTCTTCTGAAGCCTTTAATAGGCTATAAATCCAGTGTTAAGAAATGCCTCCTACTACAATTTGGTGTGAAGGTGTCTCCTTCCAACCTCATCAACCACTTCTATACCTCACAGATAGGTATATGCAATTACTTGTTGTATTATTTGCCTTTAATTTAATTAACTTGACAAAATAAAGTAGAACTTTCCTGACTGAAAGATCTTTCAACATACATGAACTTTACCCAACCTTACTTAGCTTCTGTTTCAGTAACAGGTTTACATCCTGCATCTGTCAGCTGGCAAAGTGAAAAGTTGACAACTTGTGAAGCCATACAGTATAACGTTGGTTCATAATTCACTGCTCTCAGCTGCACCATGTATCCACAAGGAAAATACTCCTCCAGACCACCACAACACCCTTAAAGAGCTAAGATCTCTGCTTACTTTCAAAAAGGAAGTGGAAGTTAATAAGAAAGTTCATATCCTTAGAGAGTCCAAAGGCTTTATTAATAGAAAGGTTTGTTAGTCAAGATTTATACATTCACTGTATCTCATTAGAAAAAAAGTTTCACTCTATCATTTATATCCCAATGCCAGTGTTACTGGCAAAAAGGGCTTCAAGTAGGTAACTTCATTCAGTTGAATTTTTAAATCATGATAGGACACTACTGCTGCCAGGCACAGATTTTAATAGAAATGGAAAACAAGTTAGCCTGAGAATGGCTGTGTCTATTCTGTGTTCAAATAAGTTTAAGTGACTTTTCTTCACAGAGTAGTTTTAGAATGATCTCTGTCTTTTGTTTTGGGGAAATCAGTATCCAGCTTCTTTAACATCTAGTCTACTAACTTGAGCACAATACTCTATAGAGATGTATTTGTAGACGCCACTAAATGATGAAAGCATGGATTCTTTATCCAGAAGAATTTTTATGTTAGTTCTAAATGAGATAGGAGCATGCAAAGATATTTTGAGAAATAATATCCATTAGATGAAGGAGATGTTTTCCCACAACATTTAAACATTTAAATAACTTTATCTGACATTCTTGTCTCAACTCAGATTGGATCCTCTATCATTCTCTATCCTCCTAATTGCAAGGATTAGTTTATTTAGGAATTTTATTTACTGTCTAACAAATATTTACTGTACTGAAAGCTAAAATACACCCAGATTAATGTGCTGTGCTAAATATCCGTCAATGTCCTAATTGTTTTCAAAGATCAGTGTCCAAATAAAAGTACTGAAGTTATGTTGAAAACATACTTGCAACAATGTAGTTATGTGGAAGATGGAAATGTAGAGAAAAAAAGGTTCCTGCAGAAATTTACATAGTGAAAAAAGGTAACATATGTTTGTGTAACGAAAACAGTGTTAGATAACTGAGGGCAAGGGAAAGAGGAAAAACCACCACCCAGAAAAATAAGTTGGTTTTCTTGTTCCAAGGCATTCCAAAACCATGCGTCCTTGGAACAATCCAAACAACAATTCCTCCTTGTACAAAGTTTTTCTGGCACCCTGGTCCAGATCTGCTCCTGCTCTCTCAGCTAATGCTGTACTCACATTCTTTTAGCCCCTCACATTGCAAAACATATGACTTCCATTTACAAAAGCAAAATATTATTTGTGCAAGTTTTTTTTCTACCTGCTGGAATGTGTCAGGGCCCTGAGAGCAACAACAGGTCCTCATTGCCCTCGTCAGCATCATCTGACGCCTCTACCCACACACTGTTGTCCCTCTGGCCCAGAAACAATATTTAAGCTCCAGACCTTGCTCTGAACCCTTGTTGTATCCAGCCTTACTGTTCCTACCTTGTTTTCAGACTTACCTTACAGCTTAGGACTTGTCCAATGACCACTAGACCTACTCTGCTTTATTGTTTAGGTACTGAAGGACTGCAGCCTTTACTGGGAAGGACTCTGCCTCCTCACCTTCACTGCTTGGTGAGTAATGTATAAGAAAAACAAGCTGCTCTAAAGGGATCAAGTTCAAAAAAGAATGCAACCCCCCTGAAGGTAAGGGGGCTAAGGAAAGATAAAACCACAAATCTCTCCAGGTAACTTGAGCAGTCACAGAAGGAAGGAACTAGTGGGAGTCTCCAATTTGCTCATGGATGGAGCTAAAGCATCAGCTGGAATCCTTTGGTGGGCTCTGCTCTATGTAATGACCTTTTCAGCTACCCAATGTGTGTACCTGCTGGTGGCTTGTGAGAGGAAGCAGTTGCTTAATAAACAAGTTGAATCTAAGCAGTAGACAGTTTTTAGATCCTTTGGTAAGACCTTTATTTTGTTGTGGTTCTATGTTGTTGAGTTTGTCCCTCTTCTATTTACTATGAGTGTAAGCTTTCAAGAGTTACTGTATTTATTTATTTGTAATATGTATGAAACTGCCAATCTGTGCCTCAAACAAGCTCTAAAATGCCACTTAAAAAATATTAAAGATGCAGCATTTCATTGCGTGCCTTACAGTTTAACTCTCATCCTTGGGAGCATTCTCAAGGAACTCACCTTGTAGCTTTCTCAGAATTCAATTACTTTCTGCAAGTCAGAATTTAACAGCTATGAAGTGTTCTGTAATCCAAACAACTCCTGCATGCTGATCTGTGGCCCAGAAACAGATTAGGGGTATGTGTTCTAGATGACATAGATTCATTACCTGGGCATAAAAATCATTCTAGCTCATATTTTAAGTATGTAGCATCTTACAGACAACAGGCAAACTAAAATCAAGCCTGTCCAAAGAAGCCTAAATAAGCCTGTCCATAGATGCACTTTGTTACTGGTGCTTACTGTTCATGGCATAACTTTAACATGTTAAATATACAAGTGATCTCAGTCACATACAGCACAGGCTTTTTCCATCCAATAAGAGAAGCACAGGATACCACAAAGACTTAAGTATATGCTGGTTTCAAAGTAAAACACCACAAACTCCCAACAGAAATAAAAAGGTCAGTCCTACTCTAATGTCAGTGATAAGCCAGACTAGTCACAGCATGCTTACTGCAGATTGAAAAATAACATAATGATGTATTGAATATCACTCCAAGAATTTCTGTGCCATAATTTCTTATGGCTTTTGAAAGTTGTTTTCAGATCCTTTCCAAAGTCTACCCAGAAATCAGAAGATGAATCAGTGGTTCATTCTGAGTTCCAAGAACCAAGCCACCTACTGTTTCTAGGTAATGAATAGACAGAAAACAAAGTAGAGTCTGTAGAAAAGAAGAGAAACACTGTGACCCACACAGTAACTGAAAGAATTAGGATTGCTCTTTCCAGAAAAGGGGCTGAGGCATGATAATGAATTTAAAAACATAAAAGGCTGCTGCAGAGCTGTGTGCAGACCAGATGAGGCAGGATGCAGTGCTGTAAAGTTACAGCAAATACTTAAGTGGGGCATTTGGGAGAACTTTCTCTGAAAGCAGAGTCACCTATGTAATAGGTGGCCTGGAATAAAGTGCCTGAGGTGGCCTTGGAGTCCTTTCAACAGAGGACTTTTGAAAACAAGTTGTATAGACATCTTCAGTGGAAGATGATCTATCTTGCAGTATGTGGATGGCTAAATCTTTGGACTGCTGCTCTAAAGCCTACTTCAGGGGGCAAGTGTGAGGTGCTAGGATCAAATAATTAGGAATGGATATTTCTATATTGCTACTTTAACAGCAGATCTGCTTTTAAAGCAGGAGGATCCAAAACTGGTTTTCATAATGGTCAGGGATCATGAGGATAAAGCACCACTCTTGACTGAGTGTTCGTTGTAGACTTTGGCAAGAACAACTATCGACTCAGGAAATAGCTCACATTTTTTACTTTACTTAAGCACTAACTAAAATATTAAAGCAACGCTTTGTTGTTTGGGTTTTGTTGTTGTTGTTGAGTTTAAATCACTAATCGTTTTCTATAGCTCAAGTTATTCCTACACAAAAATGTTTCTGAGGAAAGTTTCTGAAAGCATCTAAGTCCCTTGGATGCTTCTAAAAATGCTCATCTCCATTGCTCCGCACTGTCAGTATTGAAGGCAGCTGAACACTTAATCTGGTCCAGATACTCCAGCCTAATTGAAAGCATGACTGCAGCTCATATCTGGTGCAACTCACTTCAAACAGGTTTTTGCACTTATTCCCATACTTGACTGAATCTTGCTCTGTCACTGCTGCTCTCCAGCCTGTGATGCTAATAGTTTGTTGTCCTTCACAGCTGAAGGACAGTTATATAAAAGGCTCCACAGCACTTGCCTGCTAGTATCAGGTGGGAATTTATCCAAGGTCCTTGGTTTCCTAAATAATTAGGAACAGAACAGCCTATAATGGAACAATATAAAGGACATTTAATGCCAGGGCCAAGTGCCAAAATCACTCTAGAGTGTTTATGTTAAGATTTCCTGAGAAAGTTTGGGTTTATTTATTAACTGTAGAAATTTCTTCCTCATGCGAACACTGATGTGTGATCATAATATGTAAAAAGATAACTTAAAATCTGATAAAGTTCCAGGAAAAAGTTATACAAGCTCCATATATAAAGTGATGATGGAAATATTCAGTTCTGCTTTAAAAAAACAGAATCCATAATGACTGGAGGTTTACTTGCATTGCAGAACTGCAACTGGTACAAGCACATCCACAGGTTTGTTAGAGGTTTATGTTTATACTTTTCTCTGTTTGTGCTGGTAGCTTAGTTTGATAAATAGCTTGGACTGACGTTTCAGAGAGCCTGAGGACTCATAACACCAAACAGCTGCAAACTGTTAGTTACAAAGAGAAGAGAACTTGTGACTTCTTTGAAAAGAAGTGCAAAGAATCCAATAATCCTGTTGAAAAATACAGCTTAAAGATATGAAGCAGTGGTTAATATAACCAGTCACATGAAAAGTGTCTTGGTTGGAGGACTGAGCATAGGGTGTAGAAAGGTCCAGAGTAGCTTTAGTATTGCTTAGTCTCAGGAGTTCAGGTCTTGATCTCAGAAGGCACCTCCTTAATTCCACAACCCTCCTTGGGCAGATTAAAGACACTCTTAAATAACCTACTAGACTGGAGCCAAAATGTAGAGCACTGTGTAATTAAATCCAGGAAGTAGGTGCTTGAGGATCTCCACTGTGGAACTGGGAGCCTGAGACTTTTGGGTGCCGTGTTTTCAATGAGACACAAACTTGGGCTGACTTCTCTGTAAAACTGATTCTTGTCAATTCTGTGGCTGTTAAGAGTGGAAGATAATGAAAATAGCTGCCTCTATTTTATCTGTCTGTGAGAGTTTCCTATTAGCCAGTGAAACTGTCAAGACCAAGTTTTTCAAATAGCTGCAGAATCCTGGGAGTTCTGTATATATTGCTCATCTGGTGCTTTTTCTGTTTAAGAAACAAACATTTAGGGAAATATTTCCTTCATTGAAATCACAGCATTTCTGGTGAATTAGGCCTGACCGAAAGGATATTGGCCACATGGCAACACTCAGGCGAGCAATGCAGCAGTGACCTCTGCTGCACAGTGGGTGCTATTTCATAATTGTTCTGCTAAATTAAACTTCGTAATACTCTAAGTTGAAACCATTTTTTTTGGTTCAAAAACAAGTATTCTTGCCTCAAGGTAAGAGCATTCATCTTTATAGGAATAATAATTAGGAGGGCTTTGAACAGCAGAAGATTATTTTTCAAGTTACTGGCCTGAACATACCACAACTATCTTTTAATGTTTTCACTGGCTATCACAAACAGTATTGGCATTAAATGAATCTTGAACTACCCTCATAAATAATCCTGTTCATTTTGCTGGGAGTAAACTGAGGCACAACAGACTGGGTGACTTGCCTGCAGTGACACACAAAAATCAATGGTGGAGGTGTCAAGTTCAGGGGAAATCATGATTTCATGTCCTGTTTATAAATCGCAAGATCATCTTTCCCTTTCCTGTGCAGGGCCAGCAGAATATTAACCAACTATAAATGGCACACGTCATGCCTGTACATTACACCCCACATTGCACATGAGACAAGGAAAAGCAACACAAACAGGAAAAAAGACGGAATGCTTAGAGTCAAGAGCTAAAAACATCTGATCATATGAGAGCACGAATTTCATAAAGCAGTCATAAGCCTCTTGATTTGATCTTAATGAAGTGCTGAGCAACCATAAATTCTGTTAAGTCAGTGGAAGCAACATGTGAAACACTCTGTCCTTTCCCTTTCCTCCCACCACTAACTGATTTTCTCTCTCCAGTCATTCTTCCAAGGGACCAGACCCTGTCCTTATGTTGCATAGGTAAGGAATGTGAGTCTGGCCCCTGCAAGAGCCCAGCGTTACTGCACACTTCCCAGTCCAAGGGAAGTTACATGGAGCAAAGCTGTGCGATCCTGCACTGCCTCAGAGTGGTGAAACAAGGCTGGGCAAGCAGCAAAGCCACTCAAATCCTCCAGCCATAAGCAGAAAGCTTCCTGGTAGGTTGTGAAGTTTATTGCTCATTTGCTGTTGACACCCAGTTCTGCTGATAACAGGAATAAAAAGAGTTTTCAACAGTTGAATCTCAGATATGCAAAGGACAGTGAGTGAGTGTTGCAAGCTGGCTTGATGGTGGTATTGGTGAAACACTGATGCCAGCTGGGAATTAAGATTGCACCTATGGATTTCCTCAGGAGAGCATTGGAGGTGGGATTTATAAAGTCTGAGGGCTCTGACTTCTCAGCTTAGACTACTGAGCATCCAGGACTGCTATAAAGATCCATATTTATACAACAGTATCAGAAAAGTATGGAAAAAATACAAAGTATGGAAAAAATACAGACTGAATGCTAGTGCAATATACTGTACTGCTGACCAAATGCAGCTGTTCTCAAAATACTTAACACTAACTCCAGAAGTTCTGCTGAGAACATGGCAAACTGTTCTGTACTCAAACCAGACTTTGCTGAGATGAAGAAAAACCAGAGGCCTGCAAAAGAATAGACTGAGTTGACATGCAAAAAGAGACCAGTCATCCCGCCCAGAGGTAAAAGGTATGTAGGTGTGTCTAATCTCACAGGCTTGACAACAGCCATGATGATAACAGTTTAAAACCCCTGATCTATGAGGGTTCAGTAGCTTGGTTTGGGACAACCCGGCTGTGTTTTTCTTACCACGATGCATACACACGTGACCAGGCAGCTTCAGATCCTAAAGATTTCCCATAGATGATCCAGCTTTATCCCCTATCTCCTGTAATTCAGGTGAAAACACCCACATAACATATCTCTTCTAAAAGGCATCTTCTTATTGTCTGAATAAACAAATGACAGACACTATACTTCTGTGCCTGCTTGTTTTTTCCGCGTGGTCAGTCACACCCAGTGTTAAAAAGGTGTGCCTCTATTTCACACTGCCTGCCTCTGTCTCCAGCCATTTTTCCATTACCTTGTCCTTGCTCTTTCTGTAAAAGCTTCTCTGCCCAATCTTCCCTCCTGGTGGAAGAAATTAAGCCCTGTAAACAAGTTATTTCTCAGTGTCTTTTTGATAAATGAAATGTACAATGTTCTCTAGTGTCTTACTGTGAGGTGGTTTTGCCAGTCTTCAGGATTTCTGGCAAATCATTCTTTGCTCTTTCCAGTTTTTCAACATTCTTTTCAGAGATGTGCTGGAGCTGTGTGTGGATTTTCACCTCACCGGTGCATCTATCCAAACATTACTGCCCTGTTTCTCTCTCTTCTGTCCCCCTTTCAGTTCTGGAGGTACTGCTTTGTGGGAGAAGTTGTATTGACTAGGCTGGATCACTTTTTTTTCCTTCTTTTTCCATGATGCATTAGCTTCAGCCCTATTTTCATAAAAAGTGTATTTTGCTGGAATAATCCCAGCAAGCAATCTCCCTTCAGTATTGCTTGTTAATATTGTCCATTTTTTGCATCAATCATGGAAGTTTGACATATTTCACATTCATTCTTAGATTACATAAGGGTATTAGGTCCTCTACAAACCACTGTGAAGCCCTACTAGTGATAGATCAAATAGTAGGTCTTTCCAACAACTACTTTCTTAGATTTTTCCTGTAAAGTAGCTCATTATCAACTTCATGTCTGATTAACATTTGTAAAATACGTGTTTGCTTTTTTAAATCTTTATTTGAAATGTCATGACATAATAAAGCTTTCAACAAAACTGTTTGTTATATCTATGCAGCTGTCCTCTGAACTTGTAATCTCAATGAATAAAGTTTGTTTTCTCAGAAATCAGTATTTCCTATCAAAATCTGTTAGCTGACATATTCTGATTACTTCTCAGCTGAATCTTTTCTGTGCATTCCTATGATTTTGCTCAAAATTTATATCAAGCAAACTTCTCTGCAGTTACTACTTCATTTCTTCTTTAAATCCTGGCAACCAGGATTCACCTTTTGTAAACTCTGGCACCAATGCTCTTGTGGTTTCACAAAACTAAGTTTTACAAAACATTTAATGCTTGCAATGTATTTGATGTTTGAGCCAAGTAATAATCTGAATTCATACATTTAGAATGCTTTGTACTTCTGCCATATTGGCACTACATTTGACACATTCCTTGCAGCTAAGTGTAAAAATATCCCAGAAAGCAGGGATAAATAGATTATCTTAAGGACAGAAAGCAAATACCTACTCTGTACTGGTAAGTACATTTATTTATTTAGTGTTCCTGAAAGTTGACCTCTAAATGAGATTCAAATGTGCCTGCAAAGCTCACTAGATGCATGGAGTGATCTCCTATCATGACTGGTGTCAGGGTGGTGTTCATAGCAGCAATTATGATACCATCCCTTCTCCAGGAGTTACATGGAAATTGGTGACAAAATAAAAACAAAAAACCAATCTAACAACAAAAAAAGAACCCCCAACAACAACAACAAAACAAACAAACAAAAAACCCAGCCTGAATCTTTCTGGAGATAAAAAATGCATTATCACCAGTACTCTAAGTTTGGCAAAACTAAGTATTCAGAAACAAAAGATCTCTTCAGGTGCTTTTTTTTTTTTGAGAACTTTTGCTTGCAAATGATTCCTAGTCAATCCTAGCTGATGATTTTTCATAGTCTCTGTGGCTATTTTAGGATTGAAGTGCTTTTTATCCTTAGCTTACAGAAGCAGATTCTTGCTTTTGTCATCCATATGCAATAATTGATTTATACAGACTTTTTAGTACTGATTTCCAAATCACATATAATTTTACCACCACCATCTAAGAATGAGTTGTTGCCATTGTTAAAATGAGCCAGGCGTGCTCTTTTCCTCCTAATTTAGTTTTTTTCTTTTTAATTTTACACCCTGGACCACATGAAGTAATATATCACTTTCATCCTCAGTTTCCATCACAGCCATTCAGGTTCAAGCTGGCCTCTCCAACAGTCTCATCCAGTCCTCTAGAACACTGGGTTTATTTTAACCAACCTGAATGTGGTCCTTTCATTCAAGGTGTGGCTGTGTCCTCAAGATAATCATCACCTCTCTTGTGGGCACACTGGGGTGATTTCCATCCTCACACCGAACAGTGCGCCTCACTTGTGAGATTTGTGTAAATACATGAGCAAAAGCAATGTCTGACAAAAACCTGTTGTAACATTCAGAGAAAGGAAAGAAACATTCTAATTATAATCCTCCACAAACTAAAGAGCTTTCTCTATGTTGGTCCCAGAGTTTGGCAGTCCCCTAAGGCTCCTACTGTTTGTGCAGCCCTTTGTTCACAATCACCACACTTCCAAATGCCTGCTGGAATTCGGTAACGTTTCTGCCTCCTACGCCCTTAAAAAAATTACCTCTTCTGACCTTAGAACTGAAAGCCTCTGCTCCCTTCCTCAGTAAAACTAAAAATAGCTCCTTGTTTCTCAGAATGAAAATGGACATTTTGCAAGTAAGGCTACAAAATTTTACCAGAAAACCCCCCTGAAGAAATAGCAGGAAAAAAACTCAACCACATTTTTCCTAGTACTGAAAGGTTAAGAGAGAGAAGGAGGAGTAATATAGTAGCTGGACAAAAGTAAATTATGTCGAGGTGCAAGAAGGTAAAATAAGAACAGATTTCCTTTAATGCCTTTTTATTCTTGTGCATATAGCGTTGTGAACTCAGTGTCTTCAAAAATAAACGCATTTTTTCACTTCTCATATTTGAACACCCAAACCAGCACATGTGACTGCATAAAACCGAAGCATCGTTGTCTTTACAATTCAGAATATACACTGATTTTTCAAGGTATGCATCGTATTTTCTTGGAAGACAAAACAGAGCAGCAACCTTTTAAGTGGTATGTAATGTGTCACAACATTGATATAGTCTATTGACATGGCAAGGATAATTTAATTTTTAACAAGTTTATTCACATTTCTTCTCATTTCCTTATCCTGTACATGGAGTACTTAATTTCCACCACCACAAGTCAAGTGGTAGTCAGCAGACAGTTGTGAGTGGTCACTGCACAGACAGCTTCATGAACAGGTAATACCACTGAGGCCCAAAGGCAGCTTTGGTAAAAATGCAGTTTTCTGAACCCCATTCTCATAGCAAACCTGATTCTAGTCATGACTTTTGTGATTTTTACATACTGACCAGACCCAGTATCATGCACAAGAACAAAGCCTTCTTCTTCCAAAGCCTTCAGCACACTGCAATGTGTTAATCCTTAGTTTAGGAAAAGGTTATCTCATACAAAGCCTATTAGAAACTATTTAGAGAAACTTTTTTTTTTCTGATACTTCCCTTATAGCTTTCCACTCGCTGATGAAGTTCCTCTAAACAGATCATGACCATTTTCTCTAAAAGGATACCACCGATACGAAACTTGCAATGTCTGCAGGAACAGTCCCTGTGCTGAAAGAAACAAAAGCTTACTCACCAGTCTGTCATAATATGGTTTTTTTGGGAGTATCACCAAAAAGAGAAAGGAGAAAACACTTTGAGCACTAAAATTAGAGACATTTTTTTCAGAAGACGTAACAATATTATATTTTGTAGCTTTGGCCAATAGCTATTCAGAACTACATGAAACTAGCTTTATAACTTATAATACTATTAAAATTATTATTTTTCAGATTAGTGTTAGACGTTCATAAAAAGATCCTACCAAAGCCTACTGAACAATCACAGAGTAAAAATTCAGCAGAGCCTAATAAACCCACATTAAACCCTTTAATACAAACTCAGCACTTTCAAAGGGCCTATCTTAAGGGAAGATACCCTCTGACTAGTGGAATTTAATGTGTTAGGGCCCTAAGAGCACTGGCAGTCCCTAACTGTCCTCATCAGTATCATCTGGGACCAACACTCACATGCTGTCTGCCCTTTGACTCAAGCAGTGCATTTAAGCTCAGGTCCCCCAGGGTGTTTCTTCTCTGGGTTGCTTTGTTGGTGTGTTTGATTTCATTCTGGTATCTTGCTGATTGGGATTTGCCTTCAGACTTGCCTCTTCACTCAGGACTTGCACATTGACTACTAGACCTGGTCTGTTCCATGCCACTTCCTTGGGTCCTGCAGTCCTTGCTGGTAAGGACATGGTCCCTGCCTGCACCCTGACACTCGTGTCTCCTGCTCACCCTTCTCTGCAGAGCAGCCCGCTCTTGTAGCTCTCTGATACTAATAATCATAAACACTGACTACAAGGAGCAACAGAGTAACTTTATTTTGGTTAAACAAACATTCTCATGGATACTGAATAATGTAAACATAAGATAAATCATTTTGGTAGCCTTCTTCTTACAGCTTGTTTTTGTTTTTCTGTGAACAAAAGAAGTAGAATCAGCCCATGTGAAGTTAGGTGAGGACAAAGAGTAGCTGGGATGGGCAGAATTGAAAAATGAGTTATGAGTAGTAGTTGCACTGGTGTTGAAACTAACATAGTATGATTTTCTGAAGACTTGAATCTTGTGGTGAATTTTTTTTAAATTCAGGTGTATTGAAGCTGCAGCACAAAACTAATGACAGAGTCTTTAGAGTCTCAAGAACTTACCTCTTGGTGTAGTGCTGCTGTTTCATCTTCATGCATATTCTCTCTCTCTTCTATCAAGCTCCTTACTTTCAAACAACTTTGGGAAGTCAGTATCTGAGAATCTTCTTCCTGAGTAAAACATAGTTCAGATTTTTAAATTATTACAACACTATGGAACGGATACAGGTTGAGATGTGCTACGACTGCTTCAGCATTGTACTCCTTGTAGATCAAGCTTTAGGAAGCTCGTGAACGCTTGCTTGTGAATTCTGAGAATTCAATTATACTTAGAATTGCTATTAATAAACTATGACGTATAATAGCAGGACTTAATATTTCTGCCTATCATTGGCATTAGTCTGATTGTTCTTTCCTTCATCCTGTTGAGTTCCTTCTGAGTGACAGCACAACCATTGCTTATTAATGCAGATAGTCACTAAATCTGGTGTACACACTGACAAATACTTAGCTTTAAGAGGAAAATATTTTCTGGAGAAGTGCATACCATTGTGCAAATATACTTACTGCCAGCTGCTTCTCCCAGTCATGAAACGAAACTGAGCCTGCATTTGCCATCTACATAAGTTACAACAACCATGGGGTTTCCCTCAGCCTGCTGGTGTTAAGGGTCATCAGCTTCTCTTGCACAATTTCTGAATGTTTCCCTTTTAATGTTTTCCATACAGTTGCCTGGCTTGCTACCTGTTCTCGTGTACTACTGAAGCCAAGAGGAAGCGGGTGTCTGTCTCTTCAGGACACAGATAAACTTTGGTGGTTTTCTGTCTCTCACAATACAATGGGGGAATTTGAAACAGGTCATTTATTTTTGTTGCTGCTTCCTGAAAAGAATACAGTAAAACAAAGTCCACCCCATACCATACAGCCTCTTTTCACTCACGCCACAGTGCTATTTTCAGCTTTAAAAAGCAAAAGGCAGAAAATTACTTAAAGCGATATTATTAGACAACAGTTTACTTTTCAGTTAAGCTCCTTTGCCTGCATTGAAATGGACAGTTAGATAATTGAGAAGTTAAAACATCAGAATATCAGTCCAAAAAGAAAATTATGCTGCATTATTGCAACATTTTCTTAAACCACGTGACTATTAATTAGTGTATTTTTGGCTCAAGTGTCTTTGTCACAGATGAAATACTGACTTCCAAAGAGAGCTAGCAAGATAGCTCAAGAGGCACAGAGTGCTGAGGATAGACAGCACTTCAGTCCTCTAGCCTGTTTGGACACTCTATGTATCTCTCTCATTGTTTGTCCATATTGTCTTCTCACTTTAACAGGAGAAATGATGGTGATCTCCACAGGCTAAGCAATGAGAAACGTACCAGAAGAAAGTGCTAAGCAAAAGCCAAATATTGCAATGTTTAGCCTCCTTTGAGGAGTTTGTATGTAATGTTGCCATCTAAAACATTCAAAAATTTAGCCTTTCAAACAAGCATGTTTTCAATGAGACTACGTGTAATAAAAAACAACGTCTTGTGTTGGTTTTAGTCATCTTCCAAACTCTTGGGTCTGTAATGAATAGAGTTTCAGAGGGTTTTGATCTGGCAGCCTCCAAATGAAAGCTGAAACTTATACTTAGCCCCGTGACTACTACAAGATCTGTTAACTATTAATAAATTTTGAACAAGATTGAAGTTCCATAAGTAGATTTTTGTTGTTGTCTTTCTGAAAAGACCTGCTTTCTCTTTTTCTAGGTAGTATCTCTTCACATCACTGATACAATTCATAGATCCTAGCCCAGCTAAAATCTCTCAGGTTGATCAAGGCTGCTTTGATCTGCCAAGGGCAATGACACTTGTGGTTGGAAAGACTGTTGGGAAACCAAGGTAAATGCTCCTTTTTTTTACATCCTCTGTGTTAGTTGGCTGCTTTCCACAGACAAGAAGGAAGTACTCATCTCCAACAGTGCTGGACTTAATTCCACTTTAGTGTATTAATGACTAAATTCAAACAATGTGAACTCAAAAGAAGACAATTTTAGTAGAGCACGGTTTCACCATAAGCAAAGTGTTTTCCTAGGTGACTGAAAGTCCACTTACATTTACTGCAGCAATGCAGAATTCTTTCTCCATGTCACTAAATGCAAGTGGCCTTACAAGCCAACTTGATGATACCAACACTCGAAGTCAGTAGCAATCTGTATCTCTGAGATACCTTCAATGTACATGTTATTGCAACTTTGGAAAAATAAAACAACAAATAAAAAGCTCCCAAAACAAACCAGCCTCACAATGGAAAAACAACATGTAGTTTAGATTAGACATTTCTTAACAACTCTTTTTTGATTATTTGTGCTGACTTGCATATTTTCATATTTCAGAATTGTCAGGTAGAGGAAACACAACACTCACGATCAAGCCAATTAAAAATTTGCCCATTGTCCAGTAGAAAATCCAGGAGAAAGGCATGGCATTGGTAAATATGTTAGTGTGCACTCTTCTATAGGATGGGCTTTTTTTTTTTTTTGTGATGACCATAGCTGTACTTTCTCTTTTCTTGGAACATTAATTCCTTGGGGAGCAAAGAGGGAGTCCTCGCTCTGTTCATTTGCCTAGAAGAGCTTGAGTTTTGCTTGGTATGTATAAAGGCTTTGAAAACCTCCTTATAGCCTCTTACATACTTATGCTATACATTCACAGCAAGGTCATACAATCTAGGCCTCTACGATTTCAACACAAGCTTACTGAAACTATTTATCTGCGGGTATGTAATTGATGGACCCAGAGGTTTGGCATTTCTCCACCCTGTCTTAATACTATTTAGTACACCATGCTCCAAAACAGATCTCAGATGCTTGGGACTTGGACTAGGGCACTTTTTACAAACCATTTAACAAGTTGAGGTATGATACCCTAAGCTCTCTGCAGTCTATGAGTACTTCATCTTATTTACCTTTGAAAGAACTATGAATTGTGTGATACCTGTTTAAGATTTCACTATTTAAAACACTTGGGTAAAGCATTAATAAATTTCCATGGTACAATTTAATTAGCAGAGGTGCTTCGCATTGCTCATTTTATAGAAACTGCCCAAGGCCGACATCTGTTAAACTCTTGTTTAGTCATTTCATTAATGACAAGGTGAATGTTATGACTGTTTTCTAAAACAGCACAGTATGGGTGTTTAACAAAACAATTTCCTTAAAAAAAAAAAAAACAATAGGAAGCTTTAGTTTAACTGCAAATCCCTGAAATGGACACCATAATTTTGTATCGTGAAGTATCCCATTACAGTGGGCAAGTATTGTGCCTGTTTGGAGTCCTATCTTCTAGAGCAAGTAGATTATATTATTGGCTGCACTCCTGCACTATGGCTTAGGAGTTATAAAGATGAAATACAGAGCATTTGAACCCCACAAATCTGAAGCCTAGCACTATTTTAATACTCAGTTTTACAAGACCTCCAGAAATACACAAGATGCCCAAGAAGCGGCACTTTAGAACCTACCTCTTTGCCAGAAGTTATCCCATACAGATGCTTAACTGGAATAACCAGACTGAGAAATGATGATGGGAACCCTTCTGAAATATCGGTGTAGCATTTACTGAACATGCATCAGAGGCTTTGGTATTTGGGTCATCTTAATGCTTCAATCTGCTGGTACTGTGTCATTCTTTTATTATGCATACTTGCTCTATTAATGCTTTGTCTTATGCTGTGGTCCTTTGCTGCCTCTTATTGTAAAACTCCCATTTGGTTTTAAATTTGATTGGAACTGGGTTAACTCTGCATGACTATTATGAGGCAGAAACTTATAAACCACTCGTGTCTTAAACAGTGTTATCCTTTAGGCATCACTATTATTCCTACTTCCAGGATGTTAAGAATATGTTTGTGTTCCTTACATAGTCTCAGCTTGTGAATGAGCCACAAAAACAAGTTCGGATTGAAAAAGCAAATATTCAATTGTTGTTGCATTGTGGTGGTTAGGTTTTAGAAGACCTTCTTTGGACACCTGAAAAAAATTAAATATGGTAGTTTTTTACTGCTTGTTCTTTGACTCTCAGAGAGTCAGAGGTTTTTTTGTCTTCTGAATGAAATAAAATGGGTCTTCGGGTTTTCTGAGATCCGAGGCTCTTCTGAAAGGCTTGGCTTGTCACTTAGCAGGAAAATATCAGAAATAACATGCTGTCTCTGAATTCTTCCTGCAATTATAGTAAGACACTGTCTGCTATGTGTAATTCCAGTCCTGCTGTGGTGGCTGGACTCACTCAGTAAATAAGGAATCCTACAGACACTCATCTTAAGCACTCTTTAGATTTCCTTCTGGTCGTTGTTGTTTCCCTTTGCATATGGTTGGAAGTGCACTCGGTGTTTCTGTTAGGATCTCTTAGGTCTTTCCCCATCCTTGATGACAGCACACAGTCTCTAGGCATCAAGCAGCTACTGGTTTTGGCAAGAGTTGTCTGTATTTCCCCAGTATCTATGCACTTATGAATGAATGAATCCTATACATAGGAGATGACAAAGATTCCGTGACTGTTTTACCCAATATCCCTTGCTGGAAGGTTTTATTCCAAGTATTTTCCATAAAAAACAAACACACACAAACCAACACAAACAAACAAACCCCAACAACTTACTGACAGTCAAACTAAACCTTAGTTATCTTAATTTTGTCTAATTACTGCACAAGACAGCCCTCGTGTGAGCCTATAGAGGTTTCTTCTTTGCCCATTTTTTATATTATGTGAGAAGATTTAAATCTCTTTGGATGAATTATGTGTAGATAAAATACTGATTCTTTCTCATTAACATGCTCAGTAATAATGATGTTTAATTAGTTTAGACCTGCACTGCATGTTTCCAGTTTCTCTAAATATGGATTAAAATTAATCTTTATGCTTTTATACTGGGGGGATTTTAAGCTGAAAACAATAATCAAAAGGAGTAAACAAATACAGGATTGTTGTAGTACTCTGCTTGCCCAGCACTTGATAATCTAAAAATGCAGAATTACCTAAAACTACATTAAGTGTCAAAGAATTTCTACAAAACTAAGTCCTTGAAACTATCTACAAAGCTCTCCTGAAGAAACTTCTTTAAGTAGTTGTAAGGATTTTGAACAGATGTGATTGATTCTGCTGCAGTCCAGTCCAATCCTGACAGGCTAATACCTGACACAGGGGAAAACGTTTTTAATGGACACTTTACAGAAGTGTACACTGTGGACATAAACAAATGCACTTGTTGGTAAATCAAAGCCCAGTGGAGGAGGATCCTGTGGCTACAGTGTCTTGACATCCTTCCAGCCTTCCCCGGGACTGTTGCAGCCCGTTTGTTTTACCTTTGCTACTTCAGGGCCCTCACACTAATTTGCCTTTTGGAGGGGTGTGCTGGGCAGGCAAAGCCGATGCTGGTCAGATAGCTACAGCTGTCAGGAAATAGAGCATTGTTCATGAAGTGTACTCCACTCTTCCTACTTACAGTGTGCTTCCTTTCAGACCACAGAGCCTTAGCCACATGATTTTTAGATATAAGGGACTTTCCTGTCATTGCAGGAGGATTAAGTAACTGCCCCACTGCTTGTTCCCTCCCTGCTGGGGGTTAGGACCTGGTCCAAAACCAACAACAGTCTGTGGACAGAATCTTATTGACTGACACTGTTTTTTGAAGTCAGACTCTATAAATAAAGACAGTTTTCGTGGAGTGGAAAGTCTGAATTCATGTGATCAAGTGAAATGACTGCTTTCTCCTAAAGACTCCACCCTGCATCCAGCAGTCCCATCAACCTTCAGAGTGAATGTGTATGCTGGGAGCCTAGCAGGAACAGAGTTAGGCCTTACAGAGTGCTCACAGAATTAAAGATATTCTGGACTTTTGGCATTTTCTAGCCCAGCCTCTTGCTCAAAGCAGGACTGCCAGTAGTGCTGGATCAGGTCAGCCATGGCTTTGCTTTAGCAGAGTCTAGAAAACCTTAAAGGATGGAGGCTTTGCAGGCTGAGTAGTTCATTTCAGTAATGCATTCCCCACCTAGTGAAAATCTTTTTCTAGCATCTGGCTTGAATCTCTGAAGTAGAGACATCTGCCTCATGCCACTACTTGTTATCTGCCACTATGGAGAAGAATTTGGCTCTGTCTTCTAACTGACCTTCAAGCAGCTGCAGGCTTCTAGCAGAACCCCCCTGCTCAGGCTCCTTCCCCTGACTAAACAGCGCTGGCTCCCGCAACCTCTCCTTGTAACGTACGTGACCTAGGGCCCCATCTTGGTAGCTGTCTACTGTATCCTCTCCAGTTTCTCAACATTTTCTTTGAACTGAGTGCCCTGAAGCTGAGTACAGTATTTCAAATGCAGCCTCACCATTTCTGAGTAAATGAGGCATAATGCTTTCTCTCACTTTGCTGACTACATTTCTTACATAGCCCAGTATGTAACTTTCCCCACTTGTAATGAGAGCACACTGTTGGCTCATGATCACTCTAACTTCCATCATAACCCCAACATCCTTTTCAGCAGGGCTACTTGGCAGCCAATTGAGCTTTACTTCTTTGCAGCCTAATGTTATCCCTATGCTTACCTACCCTGTAACCAGAAAACAACAGCAATTTTCATCCTGTTTTAAGATGACCTTGACTTAAAAAATTTAAAGGGATTTTGTACTGTTGGCTTGATCTACTGCAGAGATAAGCATCAGCTGCACAATCTGCAAGCAGCTCTATGTGCTTCTGTATCTGGGCTGTATCCATTATGGTGGTTTTCACTCTTACATAGTTTTCCCTCTTGGCATTCCTCATTGCTGCAAAAAGTAGCAATCCAACCTTTCTCTGTAATTACTCTCATTAATTACCGTCAGTTAACAAATCAGCCAGTGAAAACCCATCTGCAGTCACTAAAGAGTTACTGTTTCTATATCCAACCAGGAAATCTTAGATGTTTGCAGGCAGCCAATAAAAGGAGAGATCAACAACGCAGCTGACTCACACAAGAAAGCTGGAGCTGTGGTAGGAGACAGTTCAAAGCTGACTCGCACTTGGTATCTGCAGCAGTTTCACTTCATTGTTCCATAGATTTTATGCCCATATTTCCAGAGGTAAGTTGATTTTTGTTTCCAATTTCTTTTGCTGAGGTATTTGAATATTAACATAATGTAGAGTTTCTCTTGAACCAAGGAAAACATCTTGACTATTAATTACTTTTTTAAAAAAAGCTTTGAAATTATAAACTTGAAATAAATGGTTTTATAGCAGTCTCTCTCCTGCCTGCCCAACTAGGGGAAGATGACAAAGTTGTCCGAGACTTTTAGTGTCTTACGGAAAAATAGTACAAAGCCCTTCATTGCAAAAGTCACCAAAGAAATATTGGGTTTGTGGTTTGGTGGTGAGTTTTTAGAAGGGTTTAGGCAAAAATGCATTCAGAAGATCATAACTACTGAAAAAAAGGCTTTGGTACTAAACTTGCAACCTGGAGGGTAGAGAGACACTTTGTTACCTGTAATTGACTGATAGTCTCATATTCTCTGATTAGTTTTTCCAACTGTTTTAGGAATCTGGATAGCCACTAGATAAACAAATGATTTCCCATTTTAGGGTTAAACTCTTCTGGAGATTATCTGCAAATTGTTCTAAATCAAGTAGAGGTGTGAAAACAGATGTATGAAGTCAGACACTGGGGTAATGGTGCTGGGCATGTCACGGTTTGTAACAGAGAAAAGATTGAAGTGGTTTTCATTTTGGTTTTAGAAAATCTCTAGTTAAATCAGATTTTGTAAATCCAAACAAGCAGCTGATGACCAGTTTTTATTTTTATCTCGGTATCCAGTTGGCAAGTGTTCACAAAACTGTTGTAGCCTTACTTGATTCAGTTTTAAATAAAAATAGATACTTTCAGGAATAGTTTAGATTGTATATTCATTGTTTGAGCTTCCTTGTTAGTACAAGGATTTGGACTTGAGTAAATTCTTTTGGCTATTTAAATGATTATTTATGGTAGTATTTAATAAAAATGAGACATACTTTTGCTCCTGACAGCCTTTAGATTATCTCCTTTCTATTTAGGATTGGTAGATCTGTGTGGTCTGTCTTTGCAACTTTTAAGGATAAATGACTCATTTGGAAATTTATCTTCATTGGGATGAATCTTTTCAAATTTTGTGAAGCTCTTAATCTGTCTGTCAGCCTGATACCACACTGGATTTATTCTTTAAGGAAACACTAAGCGAAGCACCAAAGACAGCTATTACTTTCAAACTATAGTAATCTAATAAAAAGCAAGACGTTCAGCTGTGCTTTCCTATCAGAATCAAATACTGTTAAACTGGTAAATTAGCTGCTGAATTTTTATTTGCATTTTGATTGTGGTTAGATGCAAAACTGAGCTTAGTACCCCTCTGATTACTAACATGCCTGCGAAGCACAGCTGAGATACTGAGATTAAGCAAAATTAAGTTGATCATGAACTAGAAGCAGTTCAGCAATGAGCACAGGATTATTTATCTTCAGGTTTTTGTTTCTATTTTGCTTGTGGAGAACAAATGATTTGATCAAAGTTAGAAGATTTTCAGGCCTTCTGCATCTGAGGTGCTCTTTTTGTACAGCCCATCTTCTAGAATGACACAATTCACACTCAACAGTCCTTCCTGGTTACTTGAAATTTTTAGCCCTATTACTTCAGTTCCATCATGTGTTTCATTTTCTAGCCCTGGTCTAATGGACGCTGAAGGGAGTATCTCACTTTGAGTTCTTCTGACTCACTGACCACTGATCTTGCAATAATTCTCACCAATGGTTTTTATCCCATCTATTTTCTCAGCTTGCTTGTTTTCCTCTTTCACTTTTGGTTATCTCTAGTCTAATGTAGCTTCACAGATGTAATTAAGGTTACTCATGTAGTAACACAGTGATGATTTGCAGAGGTTATCTCTAATCCATGTGCATTGCCATACCATGGGTCTGAGGCGTCCAGATGGCCCTGGAGAGGTACTGTACAGGGAGAGCACTGGCTAAATTAGTAGTTCTTCTAAAGATACAACTCCATTTAGCAGAGCTCTGTCACCTTAGAGCAGTAGGAAATATGCCTTTTACCTTTGCATTCACATGTGATGTTGTACTAAAGAAGATGTGCAAGAATGATGCAGAACACACTGACATGAGTTACTGAATAATTGTGGATTTTATGAGAAGCAGGGAACCTCTATTTGTCTAGCATGTAATTAAGAGACTGGTTTGTTATCTGCATAATTCTGCATCACTTTAAAAGAACATTTTTTATTATAAATAATGGCCCCACACTTCAAAGTCATCAGATGGAAATAATGAGCAATTAATTAGCACCTTGGAGCCTCAGATAGCAAGTTATGGTCCAGGCACTCCTTTGCAGTTAGTGCATTTTTCCTGTCTTTATAAGGAAAGTATGACACAGAGTCATAAAAGGAAGCCTGTTGGATTAAGGTTATAGTTATCTGGGAAGTAAGGGGTGGTGCAACTTCACTGTACTTTGGTAGTAGGGACAAATTGTAGTTCTTACAACGTTTTTTCTTTTGTACCATTTTTTCACCCAAGCCAGCTATCAAGAAATGGCCAAATTACCTGCCATAGCCCAGGAAGACTTGGATAGCTTTACCTTGACCAGCACAGGCTCAGGCTTTGCACTCAAAGCCTTCCACATTTCTTGGAACACTCACATCTCAGTGAAGCTGCTGACCAGCCAGGACACTACAGAGAGGTACGTGTCTTATTTGGCCAACTAACCACGCAGGTGGGCAGCACAGACAGACCTGCAGTGATGACACTGGAATGAATCATGGCAAGCCCAGGACAGTCTGATCCCTAAACACATCTCCTTTACTGGAAATCCTGATCCCTAAACACATCTCCTTTACTGGAAATCCTGACCAGACAAGAGGCAACTTGGATCTGCACAGTTCTACCGAGAAACAAGCTCTATGGTTTTATTAACAGATTTTTATAAAAGTAGAACTTGATCCTGAAGTCATTAATTTTTTCTATTACAATCATATCTACAAACCCTCTTCAGTAGTACTTATGTTACAGTATTACATCTTTCTGGAAGTTAAAAATATTCAGGGTTTTTTTTGTGGTTGGGGGGGAGAGGATTGCTTGCGTTTAAATAATGAAGTCCAGCAGTTTTGTAATCTGAATAAATGTTATTTGTTTGGTAGCCTCTATAAAGAAAAGTGTCCTCCGTCCTGGTCTGTATTTTCTTTAACTATTGTTTTGAGGTTGGTTTGTTTGATTTAAAGTTACAGAAATCAACATTTCATTTTGCTTTGAATTTTACCATGCTATCCTGATTGGGCATCTTTTCACTCAGACTTGCTCCCTCAGTCTAAAGCTTCTCTCTCTTTCTACCATTCTCATCTTTTGTCTACACTGCACAGTGTTTGGGTTACTCCAGCTGCAAAATATTTAACTGTATGCTGATGAGAAATACTTAGACTTGTGGAAATAAGCGTTAAAACAGGTGGGGCTGTGAATACTTCCAGTGATTTGTTTACAGGCTTGCGAATCAACAGAGTAAATACGAGAAAATGAAACTGAAGTCTCACTGTAAAGGCTCATTACAGTAATGAGAATGAGCTCCAAGTCTGTTGAAATCAACTGAATTTTGAATTATTTTCAATGAATTTTCAGCTTAAGTGCCATAGAAATAATCTCATCTTTGCAGTCAAGAAAAAGTCATCATTCAACAAAAATTGAATCTGTAACAGGTTCAGTTATTTCATGAAAATGCACAATTGAATTGATAGTTCAGTGTTTCTTGTGTATGAAGATTTAAGTGTTCGAAGTCCTGAGACAATAAAACTTAATTCTGATGATGATGATCAAAGCAAAGCTTTGTTATTCTCTGTCGGTAAACTATGAATTCAGGTCTACAATTCAACTGCAGCTGAGCTTGAATCAAATTTGGCAAAGTCTCTAGAGTGGTACTGCTTACATCAAATGTGAATTTGGCTTCACTTTTATATCATGCTATGATATGCTATATCATATATCAGTTATATAACACGGTCCTGTTAGATAAGCATGGAAGATCATAATTTCCTCAAAACGGTGGATCTCACTAATAACAAAATGATATAGTATAGGTTCTTGGGGACAATAGTGGGGAAAAAAACCGTTGTGGGTTTTTCTTTCTTAAACTAGCATTTCACATAATTCAGCTTTCTCCTGCCTTTGCATTTCAACCCTGCTTTAAACTGTGCTTTTATGTTCATATTAAAGCATCCAGTGGTCTTCTGGCACATTATATTAGAAAAATACACTATACAAGGGATTGCTTCGTTTTCTTAGAATTGCTTGGAAGATGATATAATATTGGTCTTATTGATAGAATTATATTAGCTTGTGTTTGACCATATGGTTATCTCCCATTTCCATATCCTACACTATCTCATCTCCAGCTGAAATTCCCTTCAAACTTGCCTTTTGAAATTTTTTATTGGTTTTTTTTTTTTACAGGGTGTGGAAGTTACTACTTCAGGATATAGCAAGTGTCAGACGGTGTGAGTCTGAACGTCTCCTACCTCCTCTTGGGATTTACCAGTACCGTGGACTTGTGGGGATAGTGACTGAGTGGATGAACAATGGATCCCTCCACTCACTCATCCATGAGGTACATAAAAGAAGTCACCTTTTATGTGACAAAAATTAATTACAAGGTCAGGCAACAGAAAAATCAGCATGTAAATTATGGACAGTAGTAGCAGCCAATCTGTTGTTTACCCTTTCTACTGCACTTCCATTTATCATCAAATGAAAATGTGAATAGTAACAAGTCCAGTATTTTGTGTTACTCAGAGTCAACTATACCCAGAACTTCCGTTTCCCTTACTCATAAGGATCCTGTCAGATGTGGCTGAAGGGCTGCATCACCTTCACAGCCTGGAACCTGCTTTCTGCCACTGCAGCCTGAAACCTTCCAATGTGCTTTTGGATGCACGGTACAGAGCCAAGGTAAGAGCTTCTACTTTTAGCCTGCTAATGTAAAATCCTGTGATTGTCCTACTGTTGCATGTATTTATCTTAACAGTCAACATTTAATACCAAGACTTGAGATATTGTTACTAAAATCTACTTTATTTCCCCTGTATCTGTAGATATCAGATTATGGTCTAACTAATTGGAGGAAACAGCAACTGAGGTCAGACCTGCAGAACTGCAGCCAGAAGAACTGTCAGGATTTAGTGTACCTTCCTCCGGAAATACTTGAGGGAGGCCTTCCTTCCCAGGAAGGTGACATTTACAGGTGAATGGGATTTCTAAGGGAATGTCGTACCTAGTCCTTGCTACATTCTCCAGTGTTGCCAAAATACTTATTTCCAAAGACGCCCCAGTAAAAATGCCAGCTCTACATAATGCTTGGTGTTCCACACCAAGCCAGTTACAGCAGTGAATGAAATTTGATATTTTTCCATATTTGGGGAATAATATACCAAGGATAAAAACTGTTCTCAAAGTTCATCATGTAAGTATTTATATAATGGACCTAAATGCTGTCAGGACTTTCATACACATTTAGAAACCCAATAACAGCTTCACATAGCTTTCAAGCATGAACTGTGCTTGACTTTTGTTTCAGAAAGAACTGTTCAAGCCTAGATGAGGCCCAAGTTAAAAAATAAGACCCTTCTCTCAATAATGTCCCATTAAGGTCCTATAGAGTCTCTGCTGGAACAATTTACCGGGCCACTAAAGCAGTCATACTTTTTAACCAAGTGATTTATACAATAGAGGAAGATTATCTACTGCCACTTGTCCCTTTTGGATGCGTTAAATACCTTGTGGTTGCCTTAGTAAATGAGATAACTTCAAATTGCAACTGTTATCTGGATGGACATACATTTTTACAGCTGGCATGCAGAGCCTGTGGACTAAAATAAATAACTTTAAAGTTGTTATAATGTTATGACTGCTCTTCTGCTTTCAGAGCTTTTATGGAAGCAACAAATTTAAATTCCTACTTTATTGTCACAGAGGCAGGCTATAAGATGAGGCAAATAATGCATACAATTGAGGACACCTATAAATGATGTGACTGATTTTATGTTTATAAACAAGATTTTTCAGCAGGCTCACTTTCAGGTGGGATAATTTGTTTTCCAACATGTCATCTTTACATAATTTGAGATGCTCAGATATGACTCAGTGCATGAGATAGGTGCATGTCTAGATAGTGGTGCAACAGAGAAAACAAAAGTATGTGTCATATATGAAATACTAAGTACATGTAAGTTACATGTACGTCCACATTACATTAATACTTTCCCAGAAGGTATTAAAAGTAAAAGCACTTTGAGATTTTATGTGGAAGTAAGGCAGAGGAGGTGGTTCTTTTAAACATTCTGTACTATAGCAATATATATGAGCAAACAGATACATTTATCCTAGAGCTGCTTCCTCCCCTTTCGATTGCTTTGCTTCTGATTCTATAGCCTCCTTGCTTCTGCCTCTGATTTTGCAGATTGAGGTTTTTATAAAACTGTATTTTACACCACCTGAGTCACGGGTTTCTATTTCAATCTATGGTATCACTGGAACACTTCCTAGGATGTTAGAAAAGTACAAAAGGTATTTGGAGCCCCATCAAAATTTGCAGAAGAAAACAGACACACAGTGGGTCAGAATCAAGTGTTTGGTAGGTTAACTGATGTGTGTGTTGGTACCAGCTGAAGAGTCCAGCTCGTTTAGTTGCTATTTAAATTACCTGAAAACAAAACAAAAATTATAAAGGTGAAGAGAAGGTTCTAAAATTCCCAAGAGCAAATGGAAATAAGGTGGTAACCGGAAATGTAATTTGAATTGATCCTGGGGGGGGGTGTGTGTGTGTGTTTAAAAAAAACTTAACTGACATTATTTTATAAGAACAGCTCAGTTGAACTGGAAACAATAATGCAGGAAAAACAATCTCATCACATTAGGGAAGACTTGGACTTTGTCTTGAAAAACTCCTTTCTCTTAAACAATGAGCTTACTCTTGGAAATGAGAAGATAGGTACGGCTGCAATCTACTGACCACTGTTCTTTTTTTTCAGCTTTGGAATACTGTGCTGGGAGAGTCTAAGCAGACGGAAGCCTTTTGAAGGCATTTGTCTCTGTTGTTCAGGTCAGATTTTTGTTGCCCCAGTCTTTTCTGCAAATTCCCTTATGGTGGGGAAATCGTGATACAAACACCACTATCTTTTCAGATGTCCCTTTGCCTTCTACTACTGTTAAAGTACAAAGCTCCACATTATGGGATGTAAAGATTATAATCCCTCAACAAATCCTCTTACCCCATCTGTATCATCTCTCTGTGCTTGCTAAAGCACTGTTACTGAGCTGGGTTTTCCCCTTACCTTTTGTGAGAGAGAATAGTACTTTATATGGGACAGCTGTCATTTTCAAATCAGGGAATATTTTAGTGACAAGCAGCTAACTGGAGAAGCAGAATACTCATTTTTAAAGTTGCCACGAGTTTCAAATCTCAATCAAGAAATGCCAGTTCATGCCAGACAGTCTTAAGTAAGCAGGGAATTTTACTTGCTTAGATGAAAGTGTGAGCAGTTCTGAAGAACTTAATTTGCAAAACATTGTGTAATAGTTACCACAGTCCAGAATGATCCCTGTTTCTTGGAGGTGCAAGTCAGAGAAAGGTTTCTTTGCAATGGGCATCATTCTGCATGGCAAAATTGATTGAAAGACAGTTTTACAGGCAGTTTACCTTTTGGAAATACTGGATAGAATAATTACCTCAATGTTCACATAGCTTATGGCTGCCATCTCGTGGCTGCCCAAAGTAGGGTGGGTTTGCTTGTAGAATAAGAGTTCCATTCTTACAATGCAGGTGTAAGGCTTTCTATAAAACTGTGCTTAGAATGCACCCATAAGGATTACATGTATTCCTGAGGTATATGTGCACATGGTTCACTAGATGTATTTACGTATCCATTTGTGACTTATCATTTAGAGAAGAGTTCTTTATCCTGACATGCCCTGTGGCAATAAGCTTCTATAGCCTCCTGTTAAAGGTTAGCATATACAAGGTGGTAAAGGTTAGCAGTAGAGTGTTAATGGATTCTTGCTTGAGAAGAAAAAGCAGTCTGTATTTTAAAATATGCAAAATAACTTAGGTTGAGTATAAGTTTAAGACAGTTCTGAGGTCGCTTAGTACTTTTTGCAGTGACATTTTCCTACAAATTGCAGGCCAAACAACCCTGCTGGAAGTTTTGACAGGGATCTGCAGCAGTTTGAGGCCTGGCGTTTCAGAACAGTTCATACCAAGCAATTTGCCTGAGAGGAATCGACTGTTGCACCTTATAGCTCTCTGCTGGCATCAAGAACCAGATTATAGGCCACGAACTGCAGGTAACGTTCAGGATTTGCTTTGCAAGATTTGTGATGGAGATAGGTCTTGCTGAGAACATTGCTCCTGTACTCCAAATCAATGCCAGAACAACTGAAGCTGAAGTAGTTTTCAGATTATTAAAGTGCTACCAGAAATAGCTTCCTTATCTCCAAAATTGGGTTTAGTATACAGTAAAAATGAGTACAAAGAAAGGAAGGGATACTATCAGCTATATATGCTAGTTTAACAAAGATCAACCTGTCTTCAGCATTTCTTGATTCCAATGCATCACCAGTTCCCTTTGAAGTGTGCTATCACTGTTTACTTTAGTGGAATTGTTATGTTCGTGATCTGCTTTTAAAAAGATGGCCAAGAAATGTTAAAATGGTGCTATTTGAGGACTTCTGAGCAAACTTTCAAAATTGAAGTGCTGAGGAAGCAATTTGCATATAGCTTTATTGTGACTGAGTCATGTGTAGGGCTTTTGCAAGTAAGCTCACTATGTCAGTATGAACATGTAAGAAAATGTGATTTTCATGTGACCGTAACCATTCTTTAAAATCAGATCAAAAAGGAAACCAAGAGGAGGTATGAGGTGGAAGTAGTATTTTACTAATTTCATCTAGTTCATCCAGTTACTCAACATAATAGTGAAGTTAGTTGAAACTTGCTGATGCCTATACACACTTTCATAGGCAATGTGGTATTTAAAATGCATTATTACCCCCGCAGAATGCGTAGACCTTCTAAACGGAATTTTGACTACTATAAATAAGGAGGCAATTTCCACTGCAATCTACAATCTGATGGATGCGAAGGTTAGTGCAAAATTTTGTTCTCTTACAAGGATATTAGTTGATTGATTCAATTGCAATCTTTGTGGTCCTAAACTAGGAATGGCTTTGTCTTCATTGTTTTATTGGACACGACAGAGCTGGAGACATACCCTTTGGCACTTCAGGTTCATTTAGGAATTGTAGAAAATAGATGTTGTGAGGTTCTCCAGAAACTACGACGATTGCTACCTTTGGTTATAAAAATAGGGTAACTTCTTTCCAGTCACCAGATGTAGTCAGACTGGTAAGCCCCTCTGAATGAGAACAAATATCAGCCTCAAGGAGATCAGATTAGGGCTAGAACCAAGGACCATTTTTGCTGTGTGTACTGGTGTCATGTAAAAGGATGAAGTAATGTGGCAGACCCCCGTTGTGTTCCAGCTTGTCCTTGGATATCAGAGGGGCTGGGGGTGGCTGGGCTTAGCTTCTCAGTGATGTCCAATTTGGCACTGTTAGTCCATTTGCATTCACCAGATTCATTAATAGTGCTGCTCTCCCTGTCTAGTCGCACTCCTCGGTTCCACGCAGCCAGTAGCTGGTGGTGCCCAGTGAGAAACTTTTGCAACTAACAACAGGAATCTCACAGTTTATTGGAGCAATAGAAGTACAGGTTCTTATGGGATGCCAGTGATAAATACACTGTCTGCAAGGCACATGCAAATATACAAAATGTGTTAAGTTAAAAGAAGCAGCTCTAGAGAGATTCCTAAGTTTTCCTGGGGAAGTACTCAGAAAGTTTGGATCTTACCCAAATACATCCTATGGGAAGGAAGAAAGGCTCAGCACATCGACTGATCCCAGGCATCAGAGATAACTGGTGATGGTATCCACCCTGACTTGTCCACTGTGATGTCTTCCCTAATGTCCCTCCTTCCTTAAGACATTTTTATATTCTTTTTCACCTTTAAGGTGGAGCTTGAGTGACTCCAGTCATAAATGTCTGTATTATGATTGGTGTAAAATTGTCTCGCTCTGCTTTTAAAGGTATAGCTGAAGAAAATTCAGGGTGCAAGCTCAGTGAGGGGTGGCCGCACTTTGGGGGCAGGTAGCCTTTGGGATGGAGGTGTGTTTTGGTATTATAATGACATTATAATGAGCAAAGTTCACACAAAGGACAGTACTTTTGTCAAAAAATGAAAGACCATTGGCCCAGGGTCACAAACAGGCAGCTCATAAGTTCTGTGGTACCATCGAGTTCCCATCTCTGCATTGATCGCACAGGGGCTGGCCATGGCACCTCCACTCCGCTCCATCCCCTGCTATTTGCAGGCAGTGTTGCCTAAGGAACTGCTGTGGATTCCTTGCATATCAGATGAACTCCACCCTGGGAGTTTCTTCCATATTATACCTTTCCTTAAGGTGTGAACAATGCTGTACCTTTAATATGATTTTAATTTCCAAGTCCCCTCCAGTCATTATTCCATAACCGGTTAGAAGGCATTTAGTTCAAACTTGGGCAGTGTTTGTAACCATTGTAGCAATAGCAGTATCAGCACTTTTCTGTACACTTTACTCCTTCTGAATTGCCATGCTTCAGGCACAAGACACTGCTTGTCCTGGGGTCTAAGAGGGTTCCCTGATACCACAGGAATGGATGGAGAACGGCCAACAGCTGAAGGATACAGATAACTTCACATATGTCTATGTTGCCATGGGAAATCTGGCACAAATCTGACTGCCACAAAAATAGCTACATCCTATCTGGTTAACTTAGATAGTTTGAGGGGAAACCAGTGACACAGGCTTCAGCCCTTGAACAAGTATTCTTGACTCCATCTGGATTTACACAGCCCATGCTGTGCTGTTGGTTACATTGCTGCGCTTATGTGAGTTGTTTGGGTTAATGCATGCTGGGTTATCTCTACATGTTCCAATCACATTCTGGGATTATAGGGCAAACTTGATTAAAATGTTTTAATAGCTGCCATAGTTATATTCCAAGTGATTTTTTTTTTTTGTACTGTTGAGGTTTATTTAGGATTGTACTACCAAATATTCTACAATCTAATCCAATCTCTCCCTTGAGCATCTTTTTATTTTTCTATTAACTAAATTGGCAAAGAGCACTACTGATTGTTCAAACAGCTGAAGAGATAATATGTCCAAAATGACTGTGAAAATGCTATTGGAAAATGTGTTTCTGTATTTCAACACTTACGAATCTAAAAAATAGTTTAACACATCTGCTACAGATGTACAAGATGGAAAAAAGTTACAAGTATTGACACGTCCTTACTGCAGACAGTCTGGCATACTAAACACAGGATGGCCCTGCTATTTGGATACTTAAAGGAAAACATGTTACAGCTAGCCCAGTGTCTGTCTCTCAACATAGGGCTATTTGCACCTTCCCCTGCACGTGCCTGACTCAAAACTGGGGTTTAGAATAAATTGGAAACAGCATGAACAGTAATAGGCTTGTGCCCCATTCTATGCCCACTTACATGTGTTAAAATTGAACTGCTCTGTGCAATTTGCTGTTACTATACATCAGAATACCTTAGAGTATAATATATATTGTCAGTATAAATTGTTAGTGTCAGTCTAAATTCTTGCTCCTGACAACTGTGAATTGACCAAATCATGTGTGTACTTACTAGAGATACTGTGCTATTTTTTCCAGGAGAGAGCACTTAATGCATGCAAAGGTTCCAAAATATACACATTGCAGACAGGCATATGCAATTCAGAGGTGAGTACCTGGCATAAGATTCTTACAAGAGTAATTTATAAGGTGCTTGTTTCTCCTGTCAGCCCCAATCAATACAAAAACTGCGGGGCAAAATGTCCCTAACCCTTTTTGTCCCTAACGAGGATAAATCCATCCAGTTAATCAATAAACCCCACATTTTACCTTCTTCCAAGCAGCTGACTCTGATGCTTCTTCTTAAAGAGGTCCTAATGAAACTGCAAGAAGCTAAACTTTCTTGTAGCATGTCAAAATGATGGGTGGAAAACAGTCCCAGGCTGGAATTCCAGCACTTTCAACCAGTTTTCTTAGCACAAAGCAGTTGGCCTTGCATTAACTCCAGAGTACATTTGACTCCCATTTTCAAAGTGATTTTGGCACTTGTAGCAGGCCTGCCAATGCTGAAAGGTAAAGAGATAGAACTGAAGCTCATGTGCCTGGATCAGAGTGAGCTTTAAACAGCTCGGGTTCTGGTGACGCATGGCTGCTGGCAGCGCAGGCTGCAGAAGCAATCTAGGACTGCATTAAACCCCAGGACAGTTAGCCTAGGGATCTGTGCTGCCACACGCATCTGAAGTACCCAGATAAGGTTGGATTAAGTGTCTGCAGGATCAACAGCTGCATTCCTGTCCTGCCCTGTATACTACTGCCTTATATTCTGAGAGAAATCTGCTTAGAAAAGAGTTGGAACGTAAGTTTCCGAGAAGATAATTTTTCTCTATTTTGATCTTTTTCAGATCATCTGTCCACAAAAAAACAACGACTTAATCAGCAAGAAAATTCCTTCTGTAATGCCAGAATTGCCAACTATTCTACTTGATAGCAGGACAAATAATGCAGGAAGAGAAAATATTCCTGACATGGGTCTGTCAAATATTATCCCACAGAAGGCAACAACAAAGAAAGGTATCTATCTTGAAACTTACTCAGCTTCAGCTATTCCAAGGAAAGGATAAATATGACCAGTTGTTTCATAAACAAATGTTTTCCATGTAAAATTGTCCCTTCTCTGGGTACAGCTGTGCCCTCTACTGGTGTCACCTGAAATACGAGTTCACTGCAGAAAACCAGATGCCACAATACGTTTGGATGAAGTGTATAGATCAAAAAGCCTTTTTTTGCTAAGGTTTTGTTTGTTTGTTTTTCTTTTTCTTTTTTTAGAGCCTGACCTGTAATGTACAGCTGCCTTTTCCTCACACATTAAATATTGCCTCTTGCTTTTGACAGAACAAATCCCTCCTGGGAAGCTCGCTGCTTTGTACCACCAGGGATAACTGTTTTTCTGTAATTTGTTAATACAAAAAGGAGATAGGTTTTAAAAAAACTGCGTTGCCAGGAACATGTGCTTGATTCCTGGTAATAACTTTTCCTATATTAATAACCATTCCTATATAAATAACTTCCTTTCTTTTTCCAATGTGGATTTGTCTCATACAGGTGTTTAAATTTGTCAGGCAGACATGTATTTCCTTAAAAGCTTTTACTGTACTACTCATGCCTTTGGATACAAAACTTGAGCCACTGGAAATCAATTCACACATAGCAACATCTGCATTTCCAAGATTTTTAGTTCTGATTAATAACCATCAGACTTATGGGCAGAATGGAATGTTCCATAACTTCAGAAACAGATTTCTATAGACAGCTTGAAAATTCAGATGTGTGTAGTAATATATGCCAAAATCTTTCTAGGAATAAGGATGTATTAACAAGGGCCCAAAGAAAAACTAGTCACAAGTAAATACTCCCAAGTTCATTTCCAGTCTTCTGCAGTGGCTGATATACATAAAAATATTCTGTTGTTGTATAATTCAAGGGTCTCATCTTACTCATCTTAAACTTTTTCTAGATCACCCAGGCTCTGACAGTAGAAAATCAAATTCCTTTTGCATGATTCCTTTATCTGGTTCAAGTGCAGGCAAAGACAGCAGGCAGCATAACGACCCACCACTGGCTCCTAAGCAGAGACCACAACCTATGTATCCTGAACAAGCAGCGACAGGTAAGACACCATTTCCCATTTGAGGAGGCAATATTCTCCTTGGCCAGATATTAGTGATTAAATTGCTTAAAGTTTGGAGGACACAGATCTCTCTAAACTTTGTCCACAGTTTTAGGTGTTTAGTGTAATAACTCCTCCAAACATGATACAAATGTCTGTGTATCACTGCTCTTATGTTCTCAAAAGTTCAGGCACTGGCCACTGAGAACATTGGCTTGGTCTTTTCCAGTGTCATATTCCAGCCTCAGAACAGTTCTGAAAAGACCATAATAAAAAAATACAAAAAATATACCACACATTGACTATGAAATATATTAGTTATTTGTCTGGAGTTTTTATTATTTTTTTATTTTATTTTAAGCTGTGTATTCTATAGCTCTACCAAAGTAGCTATTGACTACAGAAACAGGTGACTTAAACTTTAGAAACAACTATTTTCTATAATCTGTTCTTCACAAGTTTAAAAAAAAAAGAAAGATGAAAATACATTGGACTAGTTTTGAAGAAAGAATGCAAATAGACTAAAGGCTCCTTTTCCCAGAAGTTGTTAGCAAGTGATTGCATCAACACCACAAATATAAACTCAGTGCAGGAAAGGAGTAGGAGGATTTAGTTTATCTCATTTTATTTCTTTTCCACTTGAGATCCTTGCTGCAAAGGAAACTGCTGTCAAATACTAGCCTGCCAGAGACAGACCATACTGAGCTGGATGACAGAAGGACGCCTGAACCACATCCTTGACGTCCTTCGCTCACAGCAAACATTGTCCCGAATGGATTATGAAACAATTACCTCTTACCCCACAGTGACTGGGCGTGCTCGGGCATTGTTGGACACTTGTCTTTGCCTCGGAGAGAGGGCAGCACAGGTTGTAGTGACTGTACTTTCAGTGGCTAAATGTAGTCCCCTGGGACAAGGCAGCCGGTGCCCAGACTGTTTTTCTAAGGTAAACAGGCTGTTGTCATGACTCGTGGTTTGGTTTTTTGTTTTGTTTTTTTTTTTTTGCAGTTTGCTACATTCATCAGAGCACTGGTAATTTGGAATGGCAGTGATTCATGTAAATTCCTCATAACCCATTGACTGAAGTCAGTAATTCCTACAGCCCATGATTTAGTCCTCTAGTGGAAAAAGCTAGCTGGATTAAAAGGTCAACTGCTGCCTCCAGAAATTACCAAGGCTGGTATAACTGATTCTAGTTTGGACCTCAGAGACGGGAGGAGTGCAATGTATGCCAGAGCAAATAGAGTTCAGGTCAGATGATACTGTATTTCCTTCATTTTTTTTTATTTTTTAAGAAGGGAGGAAAATGGATCATGACTTTTTGGATGTCATGCTATGAAAGGAACGGCTGTTACTAAATCCTTCCAAATAAGGACAGCAAACAACAGGCTACTGAATGAGGAGAAAAATGTTACTGCCTTTCACTGAGCTCATATCTGAGCCAGCTGTTAGAGTGAAAGGCTTACTAGAATCAAGAAATATTTCTTCAATGGGGCCTTAAGTAAGACTTGGAAATTCTATATTATGCATATAATTGATTTTACTTTCACTTACAAATGGTCATATGGTCTGAAAATGAGGCCCTGATAGCAGCACTTTGGAGAGGTGGGGCATATAGTATTTACTAAACAGAAAAACATTAATACCTTACATCCATGTGGTTCTCTAAGTACATCTGCAGTTCAAATGTAAAATTAAACCAGGAAGAAGAGGTGCCAAGCTGATCATCTTGAAAGCGTGGTTCTGCTGAACTGTAAAGGAAAGTAGCAAGATTATTTTAATTATAACAAAAATGAGGTTATATAAGGTGCTGGTATTTTGAAGGCACAGTGGGACTCCTTCAAGCTTCATGGCACTGGATTAACAGGAGAACTTGTTATACAGTCTACAAGTATTTGGAATGCAAACCCACGTTACTCCATTTCCCTGTGTTGCGTTTGTTCTCTCTGCAGTTTCAAACTGAATATTGAATTCAAGAGTTTGGCAGGTTGCAATTAAGTATTTATATAATGATGGATGTTTTCTAGGCACGTTTAAGAGCTAAGAAGTTTGTTACATCATGTACTACAATGCTGCTGAAAGCTTAAGCACAATTTTTTTCATGTAAATTCGTTAAAGTTTAAGACTGTCTTGAGATAATTTATTTTTACAATTAGAAACAATGTCTATCAGAATGTGCTGACACTAGTTTTGCCTATTAAAGGAGCTAAATGTCTACTTCACTGTTGAACTTCTTTCCATTTACACTTTAAATGGGAACTTTCAGCATCCTGATAAAATAGGGTGTCTTGGCTGTGAGGAAAAGAAGTGCTGTCATGGTGTTTTGCCTGGTTAGAAAGCATAAAATAATGAGAGTAAACCAGATAATCACTCAGCTGTGGGAAATACTGACACACTTTTAAGAGCAAAACTGGCAACAGTGTTGAAACTTCATTTTATTAGCTTTCAAAAATTATTCTGTCCAGGTGTTCTGCTGGACAATTCATACTTCTGTGGAAGATATGCCAGCTGACAGTCTATCATTATGTTTTTGACAGTTTTTGGCTTTTTTCTTTAAACAGCTGCCTAATTGAGACTAATATCATTTGATGCCAGACCTAAGCCCAGTCTTAACTGTTAATTGCAGAACTGGCATCAAACCAGTGGGAGCACACTATCTGTTTTTCCAGACAGATTTTTGTTCTCCTCATTTAGCTTTCCGATTTAAAGTCACATCCTATTATAAAGACTTAGAATTAGATCTGTTACTCTCATGCATACCCAAATTTTTCAAAAAGTAACCCAAGTAGACAGTTTATGACCACTTACAAAACCAAGGCAAATTTGTTACCTCATGTTACTTTCATGTTAAATTCTTTAAATATTATTTAATAATTAACTACTCACAGATTTTTGCCACTTTGCTCACCTGAAATCAATGCATGATATGAGATTTTTATTTTTTTTTTTATCAATACTTTGGCTAAAAGTATTGTCACAACTAGCTACGTTACTGCCAAAGCCTTGCTATAAACATACTTAAGTTGATGTAGCCAAAGGCACAGACCTCCTCATTAACTCTCCCTTGTGTAATATAGACATTTAAATCTGGGGGGTTGTTGACAGTTGCAGCTGTTGGAAGTCTTTAAGTATGGTATGGAAAGGTATATGCAAGGGATTCTACTAGTTTATTGCAATGAAACTGCTGTTGATTTTTAAAGTTTTGACACAAAACTAGAACAGGGTGACCTGAAACTAGTGTGGCTGCCTTTTGTCTCGCCAAAAATACATACTTTTACAAGGCCTGTAGTGTGTTGGCTATGTAACAAAGACATTAATGTGTTGATAACTGTTGTGAAACAGCAAACTGCTTAAAGCTTACAGTATTCTGCTTGTCGCCAAGCTAGTTCATTAGCTAAGATGTCTATCATCTTTGCCTCTGTGTTCTGCAGTTCTCTTGATATCAGAAAACAATATAGAATAAATGACACTGGGCAAGAGTAAAGATAGAAGAATCAGACTGTTCTTTAGTATCTCTGGCAAGAAACAATTCTTGAACACCAAGAATGTCTAGAATCCCAGGAAGGAAATATAAAACATGAGTAGCTTGAGAAAACAGCAATGGGAATAATAAAAAGAAGTCACTTCAGGACTGACTATACAAAGCCATTAGTAAAACTCTCTCTTGCAGTTACTCAGAAAATACAAAACTAGAATTAATACATGTTAAAAACTATAAGTCATGTTCAAATTCTATGAAGCTATTTAGATTTATTACAGGAACAGTAAGTGGAGTAGGCAGATGGTTATTTTTCTGACTTTATTTTTTTTCCTTGATGCTGGTGGCAGCTACCTTTTGCTGACTTGTAAAAAGATAACTGTCCCTTGCCCTTTCTCCTATCTATACAACACCTTTATCTTAGCTGGGATACTTCCTGTAATGTAAGAATGTCTGCACTAGAATTTGTTTGAGGTTAATATGTGGAAAATTAATCTGAGGTACTGGAATGAAATGTCTAAGGGATTTGTCCTTCCAGGAGAGAGCAAAACAAACAAAGCTATAAATACAACTCAATAGTTGTCACCAATGCCTGATAAAAACAGTTCCAGAGAACAATAGAGGAAGATAAGTGCTTATTCATAAAACACTAATCTACAACACTTTTAAAAATGCATGAATGGACTGCTAATACAATGACAAAATTTACACCAGGTAGGCAGTCTAAAATGTATGAAAACTAAAGCACTAACCAAAACATCCTAAAACTCAAGGATTCTTGTTTTGTTTTTTCAAGTCTGAATTCTACATAACCTTCTAAACATTTTCATGCTTGCACAGGATTAGTCACTCGAGCTGGTCATGTGAAGGTTTCTAAGGAAGGTTGAGTGCATGTATAAATACTTGTGGGACTGGTATGTCAGGGAAGGACCCAAACATCATCAAGGCAAGCATAGAGAATTTGTTTCCTTAATGCTATTTATTGATTATAGTGCTAAAGAGCTACTTATGACGCTCTCCTCCAGTAATGTATGTTGTCTTTAAGACTGATGGGGGGTTTTACACATGAAGAAATCTTGTCTTGTGCTATATTCCCTTCCATTCTTTTCCTGCCCCCTTTGCAAAATATGATACTGGAGCTGAAAGGCCTTAGCATAGTTGTGATTTTGTCCCTTATCAAAGGAAGTAATCCCTTGCTTGCCTTGCCCAGTACTATGTTCCTTTTAGTGAGAGAATGGTTGACTTGACAGCTGGTATGTCAGCTGAGTTAAACAAAACTTGTGGATTTTGAAGGCAAGCCCACCATAAATTAAATGACCTGAATGGTCTGAAAGGAACATACTTAACGAGCCATTCGTGCTACATTGAAGTTAGCAGAGCTGCAAGAATACATTAATTGTACAATTAAATTCAGTACGTGCTGAAGAAAGGCTGCTGGTAGTTGCAGTATTGCATTTTGCTTAATCCCAACAATCCCTACCAAAAATGGTAGATAAGAATCTCAGATGTGCTATTTCCACCTATTTCCAGCTTTTGTGCCAATACGACAGAAATTTGTGATCAGTATTTTGTTGTTTCCCACCTTAATTTCTCTTTGCTAAGAATACATCTCCAGTTAGAGATCTATAGCCTCAAACTGCCATCTTTGGTGGGCTTCAAGGTTGAGGTTTCCTCTTCCACAGAGGAGATGCACCAGTTGAAGAAACTGTGCACTCCTTCAACCAGACCGAATTCAACGGCAGTGATTTAAAATGAAAACTTCTTCACCCCTTGAAATGTGATAATATTCCAAAGTATTTCAACACCTCTTTCCAGCTGTTGGTCTTGAGCTTTCCACATAGCAACAGCGCTATCTGCATGAGAAGAAAGCGCAGCTGAATTTCACCCTTTCAGAAGTAACCTGGCTGTACTCCAGAAAGTTCTGTACAGTTAGTTCTTTCTTTCGATTTCATGGAAAAGTGTTCGTATTAGTTAACAGAATGACTACCAACATTACATTTGTTTTCCTTTGACCAAAAAGGGCTCAGAGCTTTTTTTTCAGCTCATTAGAATGTTACCTGGCCAAAAAAAAAAGAAAAAGAAAGCAAAACTGTAACAATTTGAGAGGAGTAACTGATATACCTGGGGAAAAAAAACCCAACAAAAAACCCCAACAAACCCAAATGTATGAGACTTTTGACCTTGGAATAGCTACAAAATATGTTCCTGAGAGAACTGCCTGTATGCCACTTACATGTGCTGTGATAGCATCATGTCACAAAAGAACAGGAAACCAGAAGAAAAACACTGTGAGGTGACTGCTTACTATGTTCACTTGTGTGTGTGCAAGGTGCTGGAGTAGCCATTGTTTTCCATTCCATGCTGGCAATGGTTTAGCTGGAAAACAGTATTCAGCTCTAAGCAGGGACTTGAGGAGAGCTCAGGAGACAGAGGGAGGCTGATAAGCTCTGAGGAAACCTGACATGTAAGGACAAGTTGATAAAATTGTGATTGTTTGGTTTAGCAAACAGGAGGCAAAGAGAAGATATTAGAGTCTGCAGCAGAGATGGCAAGCATGCAGTGATGAAACAGAGAACCTGGTAACCACCAGTTGTCTGTTCTTACAGCTTTGTGATTCTGGAGTGACTTTCAAGCAGGTATTCAAAAGGATTTAAAAGCCATTATGAAGACAGTCTCCTTTTTTTAACCTGAATGAGATGTCTTTAGTTGACAAAATTAACAACAGTGATTTGCAAAGCCTTTTCCCTCAGCCTGTTCTGTCTATTTATGCAAAATACAAATGTTTAAACTGATTTAAGGCAGAAATTAATGTCATCTTTTGTTTGTTTGTTTGTTGGGAGTTACATAACATGAATATTTGTAACTGTCCTGTGACTCAGTCGCTATTTATTTCACTAAAATCTACCTGCGAATTCATGTGCATTTTAGCAAGTCATCTATCAGGAAGACAGAATAGAGAAAACCTGAGTTTAAAAAGCCCTGGAGGTTATTTCCATCCTTTAGAGTGCTTCCTTGAATTCTAAAAAGAAAAGGTGGCACCCCTACATTTTTGCTTCTCTGCAGAACATGGTTGGTCATCTCTTAAATACAAAGAAAATCTCTTCAATCTTTGTTAAAACGCAAACTTTATCAAGCAAGATGGCTGTCTATCCCTTATATGTTTGATGAGAGAGCCACTAAAACATGTAATCTTTTTCATGTAGAAAAATTAATTTAAACTATTAAGGTTCTTTATTATCCTGAACCTTCTCTTTTCCCCTTTGCTTATTTTTACAATCAGATTTTCTTTGTGTTAATATATTCTTCTCTTTTTTATTTTTTTTTTTTTTCATGAAATCATAGGAACATAAATTAAAACTTATGACATATAATGGTAAAATGCAAACAAAATCACAGGAAAAAAACCCCAAACAACAGAACATTACTTGTGCTGAACTGGTATGACCTCACACAGACATCTGATTGTTTTTCTGATAGATTGCATGCCTCAGACAAGTTCTACTAAACCCTGTATGAGACAAAAAGATTTACAGCCAAAGAAATATTTCGACTCAGGGAAGCTTTCTGCAAAACAAGCCAATACTCCTGTCTCCTCCCTTCTGCTCTGACTCCTGCAGAGCTGGTTCAAAAGCAGTCTGGCATCTCCGGCTAAAACCTGTTCTCTTCACGAAAATAAATTGTGTGCTGGTATTCAAAGCTGCAGATATACTTGTTTTACAGAGATGTCTCACTTAGATACAGAAATAATGAAGTATTCAAGAGAAGAGAGTTTTGGATGCTGTTTTGTACTATGTCTTTCAAAACCAAAATTGGATAGTCTTCAATTTTACTTTTTATGTGAGATAAATAACAGGATTTGAACTCCTCAGATGTTACATTTTATTTTGTTTTAGTGTGTTTAGTAGGAATGTTTTCTGCTATTCCATTACTAGTATATCAACATAGCAATTTAATTAGTTCTTAGAATCATAGAATCGCTGAGGTTGGAAAAGATCTCTAAGATAATCAAGTCCCACCACAAACCCAGCACTGTCAAGTTCACCACATGCTTAGCTGCTCTGAAACGGGATTTTTTAAAATCAATGGCAAGTCTCAGTTTCTTCACCCAAAGCAGCTCTCCAGCAGAGAAAGCTGTCATTTCTTGTTCCCTGTTCCTTATGTTCGTCTTCAGTAGCAAGAGAAGGTGCACACAATGTGGCCAGGCCTCTCCTGCTTGTAACAGTGCAAATTAACTGTCCCAATTACTGTGCAGTGCCAACCACAGAGGTAAAGGATTACTATGGATTTGTTACTTTAAGGTATGCTTAGGCATGTAGGAAGGATTTTTCTTGTCTGTTTTTACAGCTGACTATCTAATCACAGATGTTTTTTCTTGGACAAAGGAAGCCTTTTTAAACAACAAAATAAACCACAATTACCAGGATTTCACAGCTGTAATTTTGCTGTACAGCATATACTGGATTTAACTCCAAGATCACGCAGAAGGCAGCTGCCTTACGATTGTTTCAATGTAACCACCTAATGTAAATATTTGGGTTTTATTTTAATAACAAACCATTAGGAGCCACTATAATGTATGCTGTTCCAGCATAAAATAATCCAAAAGAACAACTTCTCAGTAATAAAATTTATCTTTTGCAATACAAACAAATACAGGCTTGTTCATGTAGTGAACATTGAGCAATCTACATGATCAGCTCATTTAAGTGTGAGGTGAGGACACTTACAGGACTTCAACCATAAGGATTGTTGCATGAGATGACACTGGTGACCCCTTCCAACAATTAACCTGGCCACCTCCTATAGTTTCCAAATAAGCTGAGGTCTTCCAAGTTTTCCCAGACTAGTGACACCAAGGTAAAAATATCTCCCTGACCTCCGCAGGCAGTAACGTGACACCCATAACCATGAGGTTTAGTTTCCTTTATCGTACTGCCAGAGCTCTGACATAGAAGCCCAAGTGCTTCCTTCATGTGAGATTCAGGTGAAAGTACAGATGGTGTCACCAATGTTGCAGAAGTGATTATGTCTCATTAAATCAATGTTACCTGTATTCAAAATGCTCTCAGCTTGTGGGATTTAAACTAAGAAAAATAGTACTGAGGAAAAGGAGCAGCAAACTTGATCTACTTTCTTCTGGACCTAAAATATACTGGCAAGTATCTGCAGCACACCTTTGAGTGTTTTCAAAAGTTTGATACATGGCACTTCTCAGTATGTGACTGGGAAGCCACAAAGGCTTTTCCTACTTGTGGAGGATCTTGCATAACTTGGGAAACTCTTGGTAGTTCTTAATTACTCCACTACGATTTGCTCTGTGGGACACTGCATGCACCAAGCAATCAAGAGCCAAGTATGGAACAAAGGAGCAAAGTGCAAAACACACACAAATAGACTGCTGAGAAATCATTTCTGAAAAGCTAGCAAAGTCAACCATAATTTTAATTTTAGGACTGAGTACCTTCTAATATTAGCAAAGAATGGATTAGAAATTGCAACAACTGTGCTGGCAGGCAAAAGACTAAATCCAGTAATAGGACTATCCTATTTACTAAAAGGCAAAGGGACTGGCAGAAAACATCCTCACATGTTTCAATAAAAAGAAATTTCCCTAATCTTCAAGGCTCTCTTAATGTTAAAGTATTTTACATCTCAGATTTTAAGATGTATTTTTAAATATTGAGACATTCTGAAAATCTTACTCATGGAACGTGCAGTCTTGGGCAAGTACTCAGCAAGAACTTCAAGGGAGTTCTGATCCCTTATTTGTGAAACAACATGGGTTTCTTTTATTTTATTTGTTTTGCTAGATAAACTTAAGGATTAGAACCTGTTTAATTGTCACTATTTCCACGCATTTCAAGAAGTACACATTAACCTGTTCACTTCATAGGCAAAATGTGTGAGTTCAGGTCAACATGTATAGGCATATTTGATTTGCATACATTTTATGAGCATCTATACAGAAAGGGAAACCTTCACTTTTAAAGACAGCCTAAGTCTGGAGCAAGTACAACTATAGAATCCTGCACAAGTCTGAAATAAAGGCTGTCCTTATCATTTATTCACCCGACAACTGTTCCCACTGCTGTAAAGTCTTGTGCTATTGTAAGTTCTCTAAATAAAATGGGAGGAAACTCTTTTACAAGAGGTACGGTTTTATTTGTATTGTACAAACATTTCAGGGCAATTCAGTAATTAGGAGGAAAGTAACAGGAATGCACTAACAGCACTGATGGGTTCTACTGTAGCACGCTGAATTCAGAGGAGCTCTGCTAAGGAACATCTGGTTGAACTTAAATTGCAAAGTTTGGACACAGCATGAGAATATAAACAACATGATGACATTGGCTGCAGCCTCCAGTAACTGGCTGCTTGAAAACAGGGTATCAGCGTAACTACTGCTGAGTATTATCAGAGTCTTCTAAGCTTCCATAATCCTGCTTTCAACCAGCAAGACGGGTACCACAAGTGAAGGAAGTGTATCAAAAAAGAACTGACAAGAACTGTAACAGGTATTGTTTCTGTAACAGAAAGGAACTTTGTTGTTTTGAAGACAGTCTGACCAGGCGTATGAGAAGGCTGATAGTTGCATATCATAAAAAAAACCCAAAACAAACCCCAAACCAACAGATGCCTTCAAACTATTTTGTCTAAAAGAAATTTATCTAAATACTGTAAAACTGACTTACAAACACTACCACTAAGGACTTCATGATTTATGCATACCCACATGCTAACGTGGGACCTGAAACAAGAAAAACAATATTTCTTCTTAAGAAGCTATTTTTTACAGCTAGAAATCCTCCTTAGCTTGTTTTTATACATAACCACTTTTACCAGCCTTCAAAATAGACAAGGAAAAAGAGCCTCACCTCTAAAAATCCCTGCAGCTTTTTAAGTCTTTGGGAAAAAATGATTCTAACTCCTATGTTCTTTCCAAGAAAATGAAGCCGGAGATTCAACTGCTTTCATTAATAAATAGCCAGATCCTTATGAAGTTAATTCAACATAGATAAGAAAATTTGTATCATCAAAAGGTAGGGTCTCAGAGTTGAATGATTTAGTTGTCTAAAAAATTAAGTCAAATCATTTATTTAAAAATAAGTATAACTACAAAGGATTCTTTTTTTTCCAAATAAATCCTCAAAACTGTCTGGGAAAAACAAGATGTATTGCACATTCCACTTGTAATAGAGAAGATTACGGTAGTAAAAAAAAAAAAAGAGTAAAATGAAAATAGAAAGTTTGGGGCACTAATCAAAATGATGCTGAAAAAATACTGGAGTCCTTTGAAAGTTATCTGAAGATCTGGATATTTTTGCTGTTGTTTCTTTGCTATCCTAGCAAAGTTTTATTGATAACATTTGAAAACTTGTTCGTACTTGAGAAGATATCTATTCCCACTTCTGCTTTGCAATATGGACAGTGCTGACTGAAAAGTGCTTGAAATCATGTACAACAAAGATAAGCAGAAGCAAATAATAAACTTGGATGAGAGTGGACGAGTCAGTGCAAAGGAAAAGGTACCTGCAAGGCAACAGAATCAGATAGGAAACATACAATGAAAAGATGGAATATTAAAGCTTATTTTACAATCTGTTTTTAAAAACTGCAGTAGAGAGAAAACAAGTTTTGTATAAAAGAAGGCTTAATGTTAGTCTTTAGAGTATTTAAATGAGTGCAATTGGCCAAGACGGAGCCATTCCACAGTTGCTGGTCCTTACAGGGACATTTTCTACTACCTCCTCCCCTTCCTTTTCTCTCTGCTCCTAGCTTACTTCACATTTCTACTTTTGTAATTGTAATTATGATAGTAAAAAACGAACTTTCACAAACCTATTTTTCTCTGACAGCTTTAGTGAGCAGAACAGCCTCACAGGGAGTGGCCAGGCAATTGCCAGAGCTAGTCAAACGCTGAAAGCCAGGGAGGTAGGAGGAGCCATACAGCTCGGAGCAGGGGATGATAAATTTAGAAGCCTAAATTTAGACTTTTTTTTAATTGCCTAGCGTTTTGGTGCTTGTAGGCACTCTAATTTGTAAATAATACTCGTTTTAAACCACTTACAGCAGAAGTATATGATGGGAAGAGGAAGGGAAAAAGAAGGGGCAAACCTAATTTTTTTGTAAACATAGTCACTCAGCTTTAACCAAAGAAAAGAAACAAAGGCACTTACACTCATTTTTGAGCTGTTTCTATTGCTCTCCTGAGTATGTGGTTAGCAGTGCTGTTTGCAACGATGAAGGCTGAAAACTACTAAAAACAATCTCTGCTTTTAAGTATTTATGATAATTGTCATTTGCTGGGATCTGGCTAAAGCCACAGATTTACTGTTCCAAATCATTTTATGATCCCTATGAATAACTCAAAAGAAGCACAAAAGCAGTCCCAAGACTCACTCTGGACAGCAACATTTCAAAAAGAAGCAACATAAATCTTTAAATACATGGCTGGGTGCAGCATCTTCACAACAGTTAATAGTGTAAGTTCCATGTAGCAATGAGTACTACTTATCTATACCCCAACATGCCTTCAATGCTGGCCTATAAGGAGCTCAGCACATGCTCATTCCTCCATGAATTAAGTTCATGAGCAACACATTCTTGGGGGACTTAGACAGTAAGCATATGCTTAAATTCACCCTGCACACCAGAATTAACTTGCTAACAAGCACAAAGCTGATGATTAGGCTTCAGTTTCACTTTGATTTAACAGCAATTGTAACCTTGGCTCTGTTCTCTTCTAAAATGGTTTAATTAATTAATATCCTTTGGAGTTGGTTTCCTTCAGCTTGATGCAAATTCAATTTTGGTTTGTTTAGGGGTGTTTAACCTGTTTATTCTTCAAGTTTTTTGATTTCAATTGGGTTTTCTAAGATGTATTTGAGTGGAAATATTTGTCAAGCAAAAAAGAACCCAAAACAACAAAACCCAACAAAAAAACCCAAAAAAACAGATAGGACAAAACTTGCAAACTTACAAAACTTGATTTGACTCTGTTCTCACTAGCTGAAAGAGATGCAATCTGAACTTGATTGAATTAGTATCAGATCAAATCGTAGTGGAAACAAAGTCCTTTTTTTTTTTTCCCCCATGTTTTCTCTGCTAGCACTTAAAGAATGCCCAGTCCTATATAAACATAACTTACCAGAGGTCATTTATTGAGGATCAGGCATACAGAGGGGATCTGCAGCAAGAAGAGAAGGAGTCAAGACCTACATTTGGCTTCCATAGTAAAACTGAAGAAGTCATTTATAAAGTTATGAACCTTGCTAAAATGAACAAAAATATTTCTTAGGATGATTATGATGAAGTTGGCTTCTGGTCACTTGCAAACATTCTAGAAGCACTCTAACCTTATGATGATGTCCTAACTTGGGTCTCTCATACCAATCTGTACAGTACTGTAAGTTTTCAGAATTCAAAGGGTTCACCCTTTGTTCTTGTTCACCCTTAGTTCACTTCTATTTTAAAATCCCCAAATGAGCATTGCTTTCCAATAAACCTTTTTTGATGCTCTAAAATAAAATGTCGTCCTCTATACTTCCAGAATATGCCTTATAATTTGCCTCCTGTGTCTTTTCAGCTCTCATCTATTTATTGTTCCTAAGGACAATTTTATAAGTAGCTCACATTTTATGAGTCCATTTTTTGGAGGAATGAATGTTGTCTCCAGTAGATTTAATTTGTGAGAGAGCTTAAAAGTCTAACAAATTAAATCAGCTGCATCTTTTACATTCATACTCAATCCATTTCTTGATTAACGTGCAAGATGACTTGCAAGTATCCATTTACTTGAAAATGCCATGTCAGTATTACAGAAAATAGAGCATTATCAGTATTTGTAACAAAGACTAAACACTATTACCATCTGGTAACTGCTTTCTGGTGCATACTATCTCTATAATGGCAATCAGTTTCCCATTGTAGAAATTGGAGTTATACTCCAAGACATCTTCCACGGTTTTTTATCTTCTATCAGTTCTGCGTAAGCGGCTTAAAAACAAAGTCATGTATCAGGGCTGTTAAGTTCTCGGAAGAAGGCAGACTGGTTTTGTTTGCTGCTTTGCAACATTGTCAGTAGTTTTAGCAGGTAATATATTTAGTATAGCTACTTCTACATGTACTTGCACAAGACCTAAACCCGTCAAAAGCCAAACAAAGAGTTGAAACAAAGTTAATCAAAGAGCTGAGATTGACCAGGCTCCTTCAGATGATGACCTGCAAACGACAGTTTGTTTTCCTATGGTGCTGTATAGTTTGGGAATTAAGTCTAATGTAGGTCTCTTTCATATGCGCACTTAAAAAAAAAAACAACTTATAACAGCAACAACAAAAATATTTTCTTCATTCTTTGTTGTCCAAACACAATGTAAGGAATACCTGGAGGTACAGAGGAGGGCAGCAATAACTTTGTATGCTGATTGTCTCTCTGACAATGAGGGAAGAAAACCCACCTCCTTGATAAAACAACCAAGCTTTGAGAGAGGAAGTAGTCTGGAAATTAGAAACTTAACCCTTGTGGCAATAGAACTAGACCCCACCATCGCATTTACTGGTACATTTTATGGTTATTAACACTGCATAGCTCACCCTTCCCTGTTCTTTTACAGCTTTATTATTTTATTTACCCAAAGGTTTTTACCCTGGTATATCCTATTGAAAAAAAAAAAAAAAATCCACCTCTGACTCATCTGTTTGAGACTGTAGATAATAATCATGGACTGGGGGAGGAATAATTAGATTGTTTTGAGTAAGACAAAGACTGTTATGTCTCTTGATCCCTGTTGTCTTTCCAGAGACTGACCCTCTCTTTGCTTAGCAAGGAACAGCAAAAAGAGCAGTAAAAGAACATTAAGAGGGGCCTGTAGCCTGGAATTCACTGGCTTAGACGTGCTAAACCCATTAGCCTGGTAAAGGAAGGCAAACAAGAAAGCCTTCCTTATGCTATCCCAAATTAAGTCTGCTGAATGGCAAATTGCTTAGTCACTGTTATTTTCAGACACTGCAGGGCACTTTTAATCACAGTTTTGAAAGATCCATTAAGATGTATTTTATTGGAGCCAAATTAGGGGGGTGGCTATGCCCCTCTGGAGGACAGGGGCACACTAACGGTGGTATTTTAAGGGTTCCCTTTTTATTTCCATACCCACTGTGGCTGGTGCTTACCACCTAGTAGTCATAGCCAAAAATATCACCACCTTTAACGGCTTTGAACCTCTGAGGCCCCTCATTTTCGGGCAAACTCAAGTGCCCGTAGCTTCGTGCCATACATCCCCCGGGGTTTCAGAGGAGCTCCGTGTCCCCGAGGCCTTCAGCTGACCTCGGGGTGACGGCCGGGCCCACCTCCACCTGCGGCAGCCCCCGGGGCGGGCCGCGAGCCCACGGCTCCGGGGGTGAGACAAGGCTCCGGTTTCGTACCGTCAGCGTTAAGCCTCTTCTCCATCTTGTGCTCGAGGAAAAGGGGAAGGATGGTTGCCGGCCCGGCAAAGGCGGGGGGGGCGGGAAGGAATCGCCCAGTCCCCAGCGGGGGGGGGGGGGGGGGGGG